>JBBMOC010000030.1:689428-990031 GCA_037975185.1 Centropyge bicolor
ATGAGTGTATGAGTTTAGTGCTTGTACTGCACATATATAAGTAACCATATGTAATCTTATTCAGCTCATTTCTGTCCCGTGATATTGCCACCACCTCCCTATAATCAGAAAAAATGCCAGTTGGTTAGTCGATCAGTTCTACCTGTAGACTGCCTGGGTGATTGGTGTGTGTTTCTAATCTGCAAGAACCAACCATCGCTGGGTAGTAACACCAAATGGCTAACAATAAAGAAGCAAGTAGCTGCCAACAAATCACTAACTCCAATGCCAAACCAGTAGTGATAATGTTCCTTGAATGGCTCACCACTGTTGCTAATCCACGGAAACCAGCAGCAATATTCCTTCAAAGAGGAACTAATGCTAATCTAATGGCTGTTAAGCCGTAATGAGTTTGCTTGCTTCTTTCCAGTCGGGTTTAAAGGAGGCCTGTTTAGACTATCGGGACTGCTGTGGTCCCCTTATCATTACATGCTCATCATTACTCCTTGCTAATCTGTTCTGCTCAATGCACACACAGATGAATATTAATGCCATGGAGGATGATAGCTGTGTGTGTGTGTGTGCCGCATGAACACACACAGACAGATGCAGATAGGCGCCAAAAGTTGGAACGGCACACGCGCAAGCACACAAAGAGGAACACGCACACTCTTGCGTGCTCTCTGTGCTTTGCCAAGTGAGACGGCTGAGCCTCCTCTTCAACTCCGTGGAGGAAGGGAGGCTTGATACGTCGCGCGCACACACACACACACACAGACGCCGCTTCCTTCCCTGATACTTTATCACAGGAGCAGAAGGATGGAAAGAGAAAAGAATCAGTTTTAAGTGAAATCAATAGAGAGATAATCCCCTAAATTAGATTTTGAAAAGCTTCGCCGCTGATGCGCAACTTAAAACCCAAGGATTGGCCCACTTGACTTACCAACGAAACAATCCTCAAGTAAGACGCAGTTACCATGGGAATGAGCGAAGGTCAAGGATAAGAGGAGAGCGAGGGAGAAGTGGGGGAGAGAGAGGGAGGCTAAATCAAAGAAACATACCCAGGAATCTGCATAGTGAATCAGGGTAAAACTGTCGTGATTACAATGTCACTGTGATTAATGTAGTGCAGCGCCTTAACACCCCGAGGAGGAGAGCAGGGGATGACTCGCACCTGACAGAGCTGAAATGTCATGTCATGATTGGAGAAGAGATGAAGGGTTAAAAGGTCAAGCTGTTTGATTGGATGCCAAGGCCTTTCTGTGTGTGGCCAGACCTGGAGGCGGACAGCTCGCTCTGGCAGAGAGTAATTAAACCTCAGCAGAGGAGGAATTATCAGTAGAAAATCCCTGATTTTACAGTACTGATGCTGGCAGCTTTTTCTCTTTGCCTCAAGACTGCTCACACTGCCCCCCCCTCCCCCCTCCACCATCCTCTGCTCTGTCTAACACAATCTCTTTCCACTTTCACCACCTGACTCTCACTCGTCTTTTGTCTTTTTCCCCCTCCTCCTGCTCCTGCTCTCTCTCCGCACCTCCCCGAATCTTTCTGTACCTTTCCCTCCATCTCAGAGTGAGAAAAAATGTTAGAGTTAATAACAGGCCTGATGACAAGTGCAGCTGCGATCTGCAAATGTAGAGCTGATGGAGAGAGTCAGAGAAAGAGGGAGAGAGGGAGGGATGGGAAGACGGTTAGAAAATAGCTTGTTTGCACAGTGGAGGGGGGGGGGGGGATGTTGTACATTATGCGTTTGGCTTGAGGATATAACGGCATTAATTTCAGATGATTAACTTGTTAATATTCCTGAGTGGATAGCACCACTGCAGCCCTTGTTTTTTTGGAGACAAGCAAAAGTTCTGTAACGCCTCTGCTTGTCAAGCAAACAGCTCCCCCAGTGTCCCCCACCCCCCTGTACCACACACACACTAACACACACAGGCACACACCATTATGCATACACGCAACTGAAGCCGCAGGAAATAAACAATGTAGGTTGTGTCCAATTAAAAAACATTGCCTCTGAATTTGATCCTCAGCTGCTTTAGAAAGATGTCATCATACTTCTTACTGCTTTTAGTTGTTTTTTTCTCTCTCTCTCTATGCACATAGCTTTAAAGAGTCCAACTGCCATAATAAAATGTTTCTGAGAGGAATGACACATTCAAATTGACCATTTGCTTACCCCCTCCCCCCAAGCAGTGATTGTCCAATCATAACTGAGCAACCAAAGGCACAGCATGAATTGGATGTCATGAATTGCTCGTCCACAACCAAAAACATAACTGCAAAACTGTATAGAATGGATTAAACTGCGAGTTGTGTGGAGGCTTGTCCTGGATCACACTATACCTGAGTTCATGGTGACAGCTCTTTACTGCTTTTTATTGGATTTGGGGAACCTGACACAGCAGTAACTACAGCCAGACTCACCCTAACCCCTCACCCAAAATACATAAATCAAACCTGCTTGTCCAAGTGTGTTTTCTTACGGTAATTTAAGTAGGTGGGGATCGAGTTGGAAGAAAATAAGAGCCTTATCTTCCATTTTCCTTATCATGCTGCACTACAACACCCAACACTTGGGCTAATTAGATCTACCCTGCAGAACAAGAAAAAGCTGCCCCTTTATATCTTCATGGATCATCAATGGGTGAAAATGTTGACTTTTTACCTGGCTGACTTCACATCAAACGTCTTACATCGTGATATAGAACAAGTGTCCATCAGTTGCATATTCAAGGCTTTTTAACGTGGTTTTAAAACGGCTGTAATTTTCCTTAAAATTGCCATCCGCCAGCTCAAAATGAGAAGCCTGCTTTGTTTCTGCTGCTGTGTGAAATCAGGGAGCCATTGTTTAGAAAAAAAAGAGTCCTAAATCTGCCTGTTATTGTAAACTGCGTCACGCAAGAATGGAAAGCAACGGACAGTTGCTCAAGAGGGCGCCGGGATAAGCATACAGTAAATTAACTTAAATGCTGAATATAATGCTAAATGCTAAAAGTAATAATAATTTAGTACATTTACATAAGAGTGATGTGTTTTGTGGTTTTACACTTCACAATGTAGTTTATGGCTGTGGGAATAATTAATTTTAGTTTGTGTCCTGAAGGATTCAAATTCTAACTGAGAAAGTAATCTGATTACAACACCTAACACCAGTAGATTATCTCACTGATTACCTTTTTATCCATGTATGTAATGTAAGAGATTACACTTATAAGTACTTTTCCAGGCTTCACTTTCTCTCATTCACACACGAGAACAATACACCAATTCAACACAACAGGATATTGGGCGCAAACACATTCCACGCTCACACACAGACACCCAGGGCAGATAAACAAACCGGAGCAGACTTTACATAAACCGCGTTCTCACAGACATTCCAATCTAACCCAACAAAACAAACCCTATGTACTGATGTGCGGGCGTGTCGTGCTTGAAGTTTATTTCCAAAACACCCTTCCATTGTTTCATCTGCCAGTTCACCAGGAACCTTATTTATTAAAAAAAATCTACCGAGATTTCAAGTTCATTGTGAAACCAGAGGAATGCTCTCTGACAAAGACGCTGTGTCGCTGGCGTCAGGGTGGTCTTGTGGTTAAAGAGTCCCACAGCTGAAGGATTGTGGCTTCTTTGTTCGCAAGCATCTACCCTGCTGAAGTGCCCTTGGGCAAGACATGGGAAGCTGGAGTCACTGACAGTTTTTGTGCGAGGAGGAAACATGCAAAATGACCCAATTGGTGAGTATGGACGTATTTGCATCTGTTGTGAAAACTGCTTTCTTTCACAGTGTTACGTGACTATTGCACGTACCTGTGTGAGAAGTACTTCTCGTTGGTCTAACTGCTCCACACACCACTGCCTCTTTAAAAAGGAGGACGTTTATGTGAAGGGACACGAAGCCCAAGGCGCTGCCAGTCAAGTAATGATGAAACAATCACTGCATATTGAGCACAGTTAAAGATTTAATGGACAAAAATACACATTTGTATTACTAACTGAGCATTGCCATAAAACAGCAAAATATTATATTACAGCAAAAGCCCTTTGAAGCCAACACAATTCTGTGTGACATACTGCCTACACAATAATGTTTTGTATTGTAAAAGCTCATTGTATATTTTAAAAACGCTGTTAGATAAATGTTGTAGAGTGAGAAGTTCAATTTCCCTCTGCAATGCAGTGGTCTCATAATATGGAAGTATTGAAAAATACCTTTTAAAAAACGTCAAAAAAGTGCTTACTAAAAAAGTGCTTAGCGACTTTCCACCTCTCAGTTATTTATATGTGAGATAATGGAGACTCAAGGTTACATTCTCAAACACTATATTTCTATATTTCTTCCGCAGGTTTCTACGAAAATGGCCTGAAATCCCTCGTGCAATTTGACCATTCAGAATCGTTCCTCTCATTCTAAACCTACATCAGAAATAGCAGCAGGAGCCTTGGAAAGTTCCCCCCCCCCCCCCCTTCCATCTTAGATTCTTAAATCAGATCAGAAAAAGCTCCAGTTACGTCGGGGCTTTAGGGTGTACGGGTGCCAGGCTTGCTGGATTAGTCTTAACAGCTGAAGCACGCAGTTTGCTCGATTGGTGATGAAGGGGGCTTTTTGGATGAGCAGTACTCGTCTTCTAGGGCTTGTTTGTGCCACAACTTGATTTGCATACATTTCTAAGACTGAGATGAAAAATCTCCACTTATAGTTCAAGCTACTGAAGCGCAAAAAATATGCAGATAGCCCTCGCAGAGCATTCTCGGTGATTCTGGATGTGAATCTCTACCAGCTGGGTTCACTGTTCTGTAGCAGATTTCTGGCCTTCCTGCAGAGGAGGAAGAGAGGACAAACTTTCTTTACCACAATCACCTGCTGTATCTGCTCTGTATTTAATTTCAACTATCTCAGGAATTTGATAGGAATGTCCTGGAACTTTACGCGCTGTAAAGCCAAGCTAATTAACAATGAAAGGCTTGTTCTGTTTTACAAAGAGGTGTGCAACATGCAAGATACAGAACAGTTTTCATCATACCAACTGGTGCATGTCACACCTATTTCAAGTCTTTAATGCATCATCATCGCCGCGAGGAAGTGTGTGTGCATAACAAGATGAGAGGTTGCATGAAGAGCCGGGAAGTTTTTCATGTTAAGTTCAAAGTTTAGGACTAACCACGGGGAGGCGGATTTCTACCTGCACACATTTCCACGATCAAATTGTGTCATGAGACCTTTCTCTAAATGATGCCGGGCAGAGTTCAAAGCGAATCCTGTTCAAAGGAAATCTGATTTAATTTTCACTCAGTCAAGTCTAAATGTGATCATGCCAAAGTCGTCCTGGTTAGCGCCACACCCTTTGAGATGCTCGAGAAGGCGAGCTGCTTCGGATCCCTAAAGACACTTTTCAATCCATCAAGAAGGATTTCACACCACTTGTGCTGTGGCAGCCTCCCATTAGCTTTTGCAGGTAGTAGCAGTCGGCGAGAGCAGGATTTTATTCAAAAACGCCAGTCTTTCTCTCTTCACAGTTCTCTGGCTCATTCGCTGATTTTGGAACTGACAGTCCTCGGAGTGTGATTCACACCTGGGTGTTTTTTAAAAAAAAAAGATATTAAATCAAATATATTTTCCTTTCAGCAGCGTGCCATTATGTTTTTGATATTAAATATATCACGAGAGCAGCAGTTTTGGAAAGGTTAATGTGTCATTTTCAAGCAACCCCTGACAAACTGTTCCTGCAGGACTATTACAGTGACTTTCAGTGATTTAAAAAAAAAAAAAAAAAAAAAAAGCTTTTGGGATAAATACTATGGCGTAGATCCCAAATGATGCAACCTGCAGTTATGCATTACAGAGAGATTACTTTCCTTTTTAAGAATACTTTGATGTTTGAGCGGGGAATGTGGAGGAAGAGATTGGAGGGTCAGACCTGATATCATGCATTTGGGGAAGGGGGCTGACTTGTAATTAGGCGTTGATGCAACACACCTGGGAGATTTGAGGAGAGCACTGGTGGAGATGTTTTGTTTGCACCACACCATGAGGATTATGTGTAACAATCCAAGGGCTTTGTCGACCATTCTTTTCCCCATTAAGCAAAATCTGAACTGCTTATATCAAGAGAAGAGAGGACACTGTTGCCACCCATCTTGTCGAAGGACGTTCCCTCGCTTGGGTGATGAGTCCAGTCCTGCAGCTACAGGTGAGTCAAAGCTTTTCACCCCAGGGATCAGGGCTCAGTAATGAGGGACAAACAGGCACATCATGAGCATGAACCTGCAAGAAAGCTTCGTTAATTGGCCACATAAGAACACACTATAGGGTCGGTATGGTTCATGTTAATATGAATATTGTCAGTGTCATCTAAAGATCCATGCTTCAGATTTTAATTCATGCAGCATTATCTCCAAACCCATGTGTTCATCAGGGTTGAGAAGCCTCCGAAACATCTCTCAAAATATTTAAGAATCCGAGAAAAGAAGGCCACACATTGAATACGATTGGGTCAGTCGTGCAATAGACCCTTTTTTCACAGCCAGACGTTCTGACTTTTCACAGTAGGAAAAGCACAGGTGTTTCCAATAACATTTACAATGGCCCTGTTCTATTCAAGTGTCCCAGTAAGCCATGACAGTGTGACAGTGAGCCGGCATGAACAATACCAGGACCCTGAAACTGAATCAGGGAAATGGAATTCAGCCATGATTAATTCTATTATTTACACCTGTGCTTTTCCGACAGTGTGACGTGTCAAAGTGTCTTCTGTGGAAAAAGGCCTGTGGCTAAGTTACATTGTGCTTCGGACCATTTTTCAGTGGCCTCCAAAGCCTCTGTGAGAGTCTCTGAGAAAGTCGGACACGCTCTCTATGTTTCACAGAACAAGGCAGTGCTCCAATCATGTATCATTGCTAATCTAAAACTAAACAGCAACTAATGAAATTCTGCTAGTTACCAGATCCTTAAAAAAAAGAGAGCCACCATATCACTTTCATTATAGATAAATATACACTCCTGTATTTAGGGGATGAAGTCATAAATAAAATAGAGATTGCAGGTTTTAGGTTTCTCAAGCAAAGTTGTGATCAGATAGACATCTTCTTCATATCAGAAGTGGATGACATGACTGGCTGCTATCTGATATGACACAAACAAAAGCCAATATCAGCCCCACAAATCATTCCAGCTTCCAAAAACACACCCAGCAGTGGAGGATTTTGTCCATCAGCCAACAGCAGATCCAGCATGTTGGTCGTCATAAATACAAAGAAGACACGGCCAAGGATCCTTTTTCTGGTAAATAGCTGTAACCAACCGTTTGTGTTTACATCTGCCGCAGCCAAAGAGAGTAAACAGAGTGAGAAAGAGGTACAACAGCCGCTATTACAAACGCTGCAAAACAAGCCAGAAAACAAGCCAACCGCCCCTCCATCCTCAAACCCCCCCACCAACACCCCCCGAAATACCCCCAATCCTGATGCTCCTCTCTCTTTCTGCCCACTGCCGAAAGGGAGGAAAGTGAATGAGTCACTCGCCTCCCTCTCTCTTTCTCCCCCTTTCTCCCTCCCCCATCTCTTTATTGAGGCAGCTGCACCCTTTGACCTTTATGCTTGTGGAATGTGTGTCTATGTGTGTGTGTGTGCGCGGACCAGTGGTGGTGAGGGCCGATGGTAAAGGGGAGTAGATGGGTGAAGGCAGGCAGGGAGGAGAGAGGAGGAGGAGGAGGAGGAGGAGATGGGGAGTTGGTGAATTTGGGAGAGAGAGAGGGAGAAGGGAGGAGGGGAGAGGTCGCTTTTTCTCCCCACTACAAAAGCTGTCAGGGGGAACAATAAGCATGGAGAATGGTGTGTGTCCAGGGAGGCAGTGAGCCGTGTTAGTGTGCGAACCGGGCAGAGAGAGGGCATAAGAAAGAGGGAGAATGGGAGGAAGGGGAGAGAGGAGAAAGACAAATGATGGAGATTGAAACTAGATGAGAGGACTATGGAGGGGAAAGGAAGATGATGAGATAGAGAAAGACATACAGAGACTTAAGGGAGACGTTGGAAAGGAGGGGGGGGGGTGAGAACGAGAGGGAGAATGATGGGAGAGAGGGAGTGAGACACAGAGGAGTGCAGAAGGGTGTTTGTTTTGTCTAGCAGCACTCTTAAATACTGAACTTCCGTTGCCAAAGGAAACAGAACACAAGGCCCAGTATCGGGACGTGTGTGTGTGTGTGTGTGTGTGTGTGTGTGTGTGTGTGTGTGTGTGTGTGGCCAGCATACCAAAGGGGCCTTCCTCCTCACTGTACCAATGACATCAGTATGGTTAGTGCTTTACATTCACTAAGTCCTCATTAAGTTTATCTGCACATGGGTGTGTGTGTGTGTGTGTGTGTGTCGTGGTGTGTGCGTGCCCTGTGTTCAAACTACGCACATTTCAGACTACACACCGTGCAGCTGGCTGCAGACAAAGGTGTTCATCGCGCTTTGTTTCAAAGATGCGGGCGCGAGGGTGCGTGAGTGTGTGTGAGTGTTTGAACAGTTGCAGGGGCGGAAGAGAGAGCGGGGGTGAGGGTGGTTGAGTGGAGACTTTGAATGTTGTGTGTGTGTGTGTGTGTGTGTGTGTGTGTGTGTGTGTGTGTGTGTGTGTGTGTGTAAGTAAGGGGGGGTTCAATGATAGGGTGTTTTGCTTTGAAAGCAAACTGGGAGGATGGCAAGCCCCCACCACCACACACACACACACACACACACACACACACACACACACACACACACATACACACACACACACACACAGTAAAAGTATTGATTTTCGAGCTGGTGTGTGAGGTGTGGTAAGTGGTTGGTAATAGCAGGAGAAGAGTTTTGTGAAGTGGTGCAGGTTAAGAAGTTTGGCTGCTGGGTAGAGTTTTTATCTCGGGGATGGGGCCAGCGTTGATGGGATGAGATGGGCGGGGGTCAAAAAATACTCCAGTATCTCTAAATGAAGAGAGATTAGAAAACCACTAAAACCAGTGGGACAAAAAGCATCTGCACAGGCAGGTTTATTGTATGCACACACAGAGTAGGTACATATACAATGCTGGAAAAACATGCAATTTAACACACACTTCCTGTGAACACACACATGCAGTAATGTACACGCCTGGGTTCCACATATACATTAGTGCATGCATCATACATGCAGCACATTATGCACCAACACGAAGACATCAAGCACACTTATACACACACACACCTCCACAAAGTCCTTACGCATACTTAAACACTAAACACACAGGCAAGTACGCTTGGGTGCCAGTGAACACACACACACACTCAAGCACAACATGTAAGACTGCACACACAAACTACACAGTTAAAGCAAGGGGCTATTATGCTGTTGTGCTATCAAATGCATTATGCAAAAACATGAAGACATTACACACACACTTAGGACAAAGCCCTTACACAGTTACACACACACACCTGCACATACACACTTGGTAAAGTGTGCACATGCTCATACATGCCACCATGTTGACAGACACATTATGCACACACAGGTCCTCGAGCAAATTACATACAAGACACACACAAGTATATTTTACACATCCAGAATGTGTGAGAGTGACACATACGTCCCTCAGAGAAAAAGGACCAGGTCTGAACAATCTAAAAATACGACCACTAGAATTACCACATCTTTTATAAAAGCTCCCCATTAACATTAAAACCACAGATGCATTAAGAGAACCGGATACCCTGTTCAAGGGTGGTGCCCTGTTAATTCATTCAATTCATTATTAATTCAGCTCATCAGGCCTCTGCAATTTTGGCCATATAGCACATTAGAGTCTTTGTGAGCGAGCTGACTTCCTGCTGGCTGATGCGCACCAGAACGGCACCGAAATGATATAGCGATTCCGAGGCCTTTAATTTTCATTTGATCTAATGGTGGAAATTCACATAACACACACGCACAAAAAATCTTCTGGACTGGTCTTTGTTTTCAATTTCTTATTATGTCACATGACCACTGGCTCCCATCTAAACAAGTGGAAAATAATAGATCTGCTTCCATACCTATTTTTTTCAGCATAACAGTAGATCTGTTTTTGGCATGAGTATAAGATGATTTGGTCCTAAATACCAGGTTAACCCAGACTAAGTGGGCAATCAGACTCAAATAAGCTGTGTGTTTGAAGAATGCAATGGAGGATTTGTTGTTTGTACGTCTGTGGGTGTATTGTTTTAAGTAGTCAGGACATCCAACTCAGGAAGAGGAACAGATTCACGAGTTTGAGTTTACAGCCTTTCATTTTGTGTTTGATTGGAATGATCACCAGGTAAACAGTAGAAACACTGTTCCCATTATAATGAAATCTACCAGGAATGTGCGCTTTCATGTATTTGATTAGCTGCATTGCAAAAAAAAAAAAAAAAAAAAGATGCTGCGGCAAAGGTTGGGCCCGTTTCAACTTCTTTTTTGCCGGACAGACTGCATTCTTTTCACCGGAGCCCTCGGCGTCTGCACCCCTGCTGTGTGAACCCAGAGGCCTTCAACTGAAGGGGCTACATTTTTTCACACAGGGCTACTGTTTTTTTTTTTTTTTTTTTGAAGGCAGACATGAAGACTGGTATTGACTTACAGAATGAGACATAATGGAGACATTTGGAGGTGACAGAAACCTGGCTTAACGTTGTTGCCGCACTAGTACCTGATCGTGTCGTGTAAAAGTTGACAGCCTAACATCGGTGTTTTTCAAAAAGCTCTGTTCTCGTGGTTTATCCGCTGCAGAGGGTGTTTTGGAAAAGCGCTGTTTTAGGAGCTGTAATGCCAGCTGAGCATGTATAGAAGGCCTCGTTCAACAGACCTGCTGCCAGCGGTAGTTAAATCGGCACAGAAAGGAATAACATCCTTAAGACCTGTGAAATCCTCTGCTGCTTCTGTCCTTGTTTGCCGACATGCTCGATCTATGTTTTTGTTTTTTTCCTCTGATGAAACAGGTGGTCTCTGTATAGATCCGACAGCCCACCCCCCCCTTCCTTCTCCGACACACACACGCGCTCCTGCTCCCTTTAGGTTTTCTCCATAATAGCTAAAGGATGCTTTTCCTCCCCGATGCTTTCACGGCATCCCCGTCTCCCCCATTCTCTCTTCTCCCTCTTATACACCCCCCCCCCCTCCTCCTCCTCNGCGCTGTTTTAGGAGCTGTAATGCCAGCTGAGCATGTATAGAAGGCCTCGTTCAACAGACCTGCTGCCAGCGGTAGTTAAATCGGCACAGAAAGGAATAACATCCTTAAGACCTGTGAAATCCTCTGCTGCTTCTGTCCTTGTTTGCCGACATGCTCGATCTATGTTTTTGTTTTTTTCCTCTGATGAAACAGGTGGTCTCTGTATAGATCCGACAGCCCACCCCCCCCACCCCCCCCTCCTACCTCCTCCTTCTCCGACACACACACGCGCTCCTGCTCCCTTTAGGTTTTCTCCATAATAGCTAAAGGATGCTTTTCCTCCCCGATGCTTTCACGGCATCCCCGTCTCCCCCATTCTCTCTTCTCCTCTCATCCCCCCCCCCCCCCTCCTCCTCCTCACCCCTCACCATTACACACAACAGCTGCCAGTGTCCTTTGGAGGAAAAATGATGCTTGTCCAAAACAACTCATTTCTCTCCTCCTCCTCCTTCGCTCAGCCTTCCGTCTGTGCCCTCACCTCCCCTCCTCTATCGACCAGTTACTACCCCCACTACCTCAGCCATCCCCTGCTCTGTCTTCCCCTCTCTCTGCATTTGAAGCGTGTACCACATTACATACAGGCAGACAGGCAGGCAGGCAGAGGACAGTGGTGATGGGAGATTTCCTGTCTGCCAGGCGTGCACATGTGAAGGTCCCAGGTTGCCTTTATCATCTCGCCTGACAGATACACTGATCACACCGTGGTGCACGAAAGCGCAGATTCTCTCTCTCACACACACACACTCACAGACTGCATGACAGACAGTGATGGCTGGGGCGTTCACATGATGCACATTCAAGAGCGGATTCTTGGCTGAATGACTGGGTCAAAGTGGTGAGATTTTTTTTTTTTCAAAAGGTCAGACGTGCTCCTGATTCTACGGGTCTCCCTGGATAATGAAACACACACACACACACACCTTAAAGGCTATTCACATACAGTTTCGGAGAAGACAACGTTTGCAAAGCAGAACAGTGTTGTTGGTGTTGTCATGTTGAGCAAAACAAGTGTCACACAGAAGAGAAGGGACACACTCAAACACACACACGAGAGCCATGGTACCTATAGTAACAAACTTTCAGTGCCTCTTGTGAGGCTCGAGGTACAATCGAGGCTCTGAAGGATAAGTGTATGTGCATGTGTGTACTTTTGTTGTATTCACCTAGGTGTTTAAAGGGTGTGTTAAGGGTCTTGTTTTATTTTGTCCTCTGCGGCAGTGCGATAGAGGGAATTTCATTATGCAAATCTATGTCTCTCTGCTGATGAGCATGCCCTCAGGCTTCTGTCTCACACACAATAGAGCTCACACACACACACACACACACACACAAACACTCTGTCTCTGTCACACACACTCACGCATATAAATACTCTCATCCATGCAGTCTGTGTCTCTTTCACACACACACACTCAGACACATACATGCTCAGACACTCATGAAAACATGCGTGACTGTGCCACACAGACACAGTCACGCATATCATGTCTGAGACTGGAGGCACGGTGGGGGAGTGTGTGTGTGAGTGTGTGTGTGTGTATGTATGTGTGTGTGAGGCTAAAGGGGGCTGCTTAGGGTTACAAACCATTTCAGGGGTTACAAACCATTTCCCCCAATTCCCTTGTACGTGGCTGCACTGGATAGTCCTTGACACACACACACACACACACACACATAGGCATACACACAAACAATTGGAGATATGCACATTCACAGGAGCTGCCACATTATAGTGACACATACAAATATATGAAACAACACACACATGAAAACACATAACAAACACAGTAGAAAGTAGCACAACGTCTGCGTACTTGTGCGTATATACAAACATGTGCCTTAGAATACACACACATACACATGAAAAATAACACACAAATACATGTGTGCATGCAAAAGGTCAAATTACAAACACGCACACATACACACACAAAAGGAGAGCCCTACCCCATGTGGATGTGACCCAATGACCCTGCTGTCACACACAGTGCCCATCTGCCACAGAGAGGCACAGAGGGAGGGGACAGGGGTGGGGGTGTCTTGAAGGAGGGGGAGATTAGATTTGGGGTGGATGGGGTAAGTAAGTGCTCTCGGGGGGGTGGGGCACCAGAGCAACTTAGGACAGAACAGAGGAAAGAAAGAATGTGTCTTCACGGTAAATTTTAGTTCACTTTTGCACAGATGTGCTCTTTGGTGCCCAGAGAAGTTTTAGTGGTTTTAGACCCCCTCCCTCGTTCTTTCTCCATATTCTCCCGTCCTTACCAACACAACACACACTCACACAAACACACACACCTCAGGAACAAAATGTACTCCTGTTAGCCTGGGGCTGATCTATCCAGAATCCTCCTCTCTGCTGTCTCCTTAAACCTAGAGCCGTCTCAGGCTTCCTATGGTAAATAAAGAAAATACTCAGGGAAGCAGGCTGACTACTGTCCTGAATGTAGAACAGATGAGGAACAGAGACATCAGAGGCAAGGGAAGGCCGATGGGGGAACGAGAAACTTGCTGTTGCCATGTAAAAACTTTGCATCTCCACTTTTGGTGATTTCTTTTTAATTATTGTTTCTGATCATTGTATTAAATTACTTTATTTAAACTTAGCAAATCATTAAAATACTGTTTGTTAAATGAAAACAAAACACACTTTTTTTTAATCTGCTGTGCTTGTTTTCTTAGTTTTGGAGATATGAGGTTTTCCTCGATGTGGAAACTTGTAATATTAATAGAAAATCTGTTACGGTCGAGAGGAAATTTGGCTTCATGGATGTTTCATGGAAACTTTTTGGTGCCCAGGCGTAGCCCCCAAAACAGAAACAAAGACAGGGAGGATGGATTTGTCTGGTTATAGTTAGGCAGATATATGATCTGCAGTTAAACTGAGCAGTTATTGCTTTTTTATTACATATCATATATTGGCATCCACTGCCAATATGATGGCAGTTACTCTCTGACCAAAGCTGCCTGAAAACAGCCTGTAAAAACTGCAATAAAGTTTTATTTTCTGTGCAGACAATGTTTCATTATTTCATTGTTCAGTTATTTTCTGAATTAATTTTGCATTTAAATGCCAGCTACATCCACACAAAACATTGGGCATCTTTAGTCGCAAAATAACAGTTCTGGCCTTCTCATATATGCAGAATCAGGTTTAGAGATAATGGAAAATATGATACGGACAGGCAATGGGGGAAGAGATGCAGGAGGAGGAGAAACAGGAGAAGGAGATGAAAAGTGGGAAGAAGGCACCCCGGCCCCCTCCCCGGAAGAGAGGAGGAGGAGGGGGAGGAAGGCAGGTTGAGCAGGAGAGCAGGGGGTGCGGAGGATATCCAGAGGGGACCAACTGTAGTGGTGTCAGACGCGGGTGCTGCCAGCACACATCCTGCCAACACACACCAGGAGCCAGACACACACACATGCACACACACCCCCAGGCCTGGCCCTAAGTGTGTGAACAGCCCTGCCAACTGTACCCCCACTGCCACCACCTACACCCCCCCATCCACCCTCACCCCCCACAACCCCTGAAGACCCAATCTGGAATCAGCGTACAACGACAACTCTGGTGCCAAGCTCGCCCTGCTGCCGGCCCTGCTCGTGTATATTTCACTGAGTTAGAGACGCTGGATGACTGAGCTCTCAACACAAAGACTGATCGCATGTTGCACTGCTTAGAGGTTGAAATGCATTTTGAAGCCGCGAATCGTTTGAGAATATTTGTATTCTTCTGAAACACTGGAGCAAAATCAATTCGGTTGTATAATGCTGGGAGCAGTAAGTTGTGAAGAGATTGTTTTCCATAGGCAACCATGAGCCTTGGAGAATCTGTGTGTACAGAGCCACAGTTTATTTACTCCCAAGAGTGAAGCGGTGATTCAGCCGACACATGTTGTACCATTTACGGCTGACGGTGTAGATCTAAACTCTGCTCTCAACCTTTGTTGCATGTCATCCCCTCGCTTGGTTTTTCCCCCATCTGTATCAAATACATGCGATCTAGCTAGAAATGCCTCAAAAAAATCATTGTTAGAAATCCCCTAATGCATCTTTAAAGCTCTTCTCAGCCCAGCCCCCTGCCTCCAAGCAGCACTAACCCCTCACCCTCTTAAGTCCCTAATCATGTTTATGCAAATTCCATTTGTATGTAACGTGCGTACATAATGGATGCTGCTATCACCTATGGGACAGACCAGCCTGATATATATGCAGGATTCTCTATTACAGGAAGGCTGATAAAGATTATATATGGAGTCTGCAGATGGGAGAAATGTGTTTTTTTGTAATATTTCAGACAAGCTATGCCTCTAAATCTGATTATGTAAAGACTGTACTGTAACCTGGGGTGCTGTGTAGATTCATATTTAAAGATAGGTTGGCAAAGTAATCATACTCCAAAAGATTTGGTTAAAGCATTGCTATCGCTCACATTAACTTTTTTTT
Organism: Centropyge bicolor; assembly: GCA_037975185.1. NCBI lineage: Eukaryota > Metazoa > Chordata > Actinopteri > Pomacanthidae > Centropyge > Centropyge bicolor. The sequence continues at coordinate 705,037 of JBBMOC010000030.1, forward strand.
TTTTTCAAATATATCAAATAGTGATGTGGAAAAGAGCTGAATGTGTTGAGTCTTTGCATAAATAAAGACCAATTTACAATAATAAGACCAAAGCACAGTTAAGGCTGATGAGTTAAATTTGCAGGTACAAAATAATGCATTGGACAATTTTCAGATTTCGACCTGATGATGGTGCTGGATGAAAATTCAGGAGATCATCAAAATTATAAATCCTTTTCAGAGGGACATGAGTCATTAAAAAACTCAAATCCATCTGGTAGATGTTTTACTCAATAAGTGAATCTTTTGACTCTTTGCCTGCGGTGCTGGATCAAAACTCATCACCAAAGTAAATAGGATTAATCTTCTTGGGACCATGAATGTCTTGACCAAATTCCATGGCAATCCATCCAAAAGCTCTGATGAATAAGGGACAGACCAATGTTTCCATCCATACAGTCATAGCCAGACAAAAAAAAAAGAAAGGAAAAAAAGGTAAAGAATATATGGCAGAACTGCAAAAGAGGGATCAAAACATTCAAACAACTGTCTGTAATATCATAATATCATTTAACATATGATCAGAAACAGATGGAATGACATACAATTTCATACTGAAATGAAAGCCTCAAATAATTCCTAAATAAATGCTTGGAATGCTAAAATGAATTGCCTGTGCATGTTAGTCCATATAAAACAAACAGACTTTTGATTTAATTTAGCTTTTGTTCGCAGATGTTTTTCTATGTTAAAAGTCACCTTTAGGCAAACTGGATGCCGTGAACCTGCCTAAACAAGCGCTGGCTCGTCTTCAACTAGCCTGTGTCTACTCATCTGGTTGTCAGCTATACAGGGTAAAATGTAATGGATAAGGTAAGAGTTGCAGGAGTGCATGATAACGTCGAATAAATTGTCCTCCTGCGAGCTTGAGATGTATACATTGAGATGTCTCAACAGTAAGACAAACAAAAACCGTAATCGCTTTGGCTCTGAAGCTAACATCGGAGCAGGCATCCTACAATTTGCTAAACAAACTCCATCCCTTTTGCCTGTAAACGATTTCCTATTATAAACACATGTTGGAGATGAATCACTCTTTAGTTCAACTCTCAGAGAGGACATTTCAGACAAGTTCCCCCTCCTGTTTTCCATTTGGCTGTTTAATTGTCTCAGCGCTGTCAACAGACTATCAAGGTAATTAGCCATGACTGCACAACAACACAATCAGACAGACAGGAATGAACTGCAGCCTCTGAACATGATACTTAGAGAGGGAATGGGTGGGAACGACTTAATGTGGGCACACGTATGCACACACACACACGAGCGTGCACACATCCGGGCGCACGTATACGCCGACACACACCAACCTCTCGTGCACAGTCATTACCGTACCCTGAGTACATAGTTCCATGCCACACATTATATTTCCTTCGCCAACCATAACCCTCCACCCACCTCCTCCTTAATCCTTCTACTGCTTACAACTCGCTCTCCCTCTCTCCCTCACACACACACAGTCACAAAACCAAAACCTCATTTCCTCTGTGCCTCAAGCTATAGGAGCAGTGTTAATTGCGAGAAGGTGGGGAGTGAGCAAGGGTGTGCTTTTGTGTGTGCGTCAGTCCACGGGTTCAGCTTCATAGGTGTGTGTAAGCTGTTGTAACCATATATGTGTGCATTTCTATATGAGTGTGTGTGTGTGTGTGTGTGTGCTCGTTTCTTTTAAGTGTGTAGGCAGTCTCTCCTATGCCAGTCCGGGCATAGTTCCAGGGTTTCCTGCACCACCTGGGCATCTGTGAGTACTAGTGCCTGTCACTGGGTACCGTCCCAGCTGGAGTGTGTATTTCTCTTAGTGTACGTGTTTGTGTTTGTGTGTGTGTCAGCTGAGGAGGGGCCGCCCATGATGAGCCTTTACTGCCAGCAGCAAACACCATTGTCTTATCCATGTCTTATCCTTTGAGCCATGGGGGCCCATACACAAACACACATTCACAGTGTACATCTGGTTCCCACCTCCGCCTTCTTCTCCACACACTGAGTGGATTCTTCCCTTTGAAAAACATTACCAATAAAAAAAAAGACACAACGAATTAAGAGGGGGGAAGAAAGAATTCGATTAAACAGCCGCCATTAAGTAGCCAATGAAGCTGTCTGTGCCTGCTTGCTGAGACTATACATACACCATTAGCTGATCAGGCCATGGCGGACTTAAAAGTACCCTGACTCAAAGGTCATCTACCTCCATTGAGCAGAGCTAATATTAGATTAGCTCTATAGCACTATGTGAGTAAAATAAGAAAGGGCAGTCTGGGCAGATTGGAAAGCAAGAGATTATATCGACTCTGTGGTGGCTGTTGTTTTCGCTCTGTTGAAGCACAACTGAATTTACTGGTTATTATTTATGTTTTTGAGGGAACATTTTGGTGGAAAAAAATGCAATAATAAGAGCTTTGAGGATTCAGCAAAATGTAGCTCAACTGCCAATATAGTGTGTATACAAAAATATAGAAAAAAGCATTTTGCAGTGATGCACAAATTATTTTTATGCCTTTGCTGTAATTCATAATACACATTAACAGTTAAAAGATTCATGGTGATGTAAAAAAAAAAACCCCAAAAACCAGTCATTAGTAGAAGTACAAGTAGGCAAGTAGTTTTTGCCTCATGATTGCCACCTAAATGTTGTTGGTTATCTGCCTTTTTTTATTAACCACAACATTATTGGGACAAGGTAATAAAGTTAATAGCTGATAGAGGTAAGATAGAGGTATTTAGCAGTGATGTTCATTTAAAGTAAGTGGTAAGGTAACAAAGTTAAGAGACAATATATTATAGTTAATATTGCTGTCGGTGGGCATGGGCATTAGTAACAGAGACAAAATTAATGACAACGAAAACAAAGAGGGCAGAACATGAAAGTGTAATAAAAGAACATCCTTGGGGCTCTCTGTTGGTGAAATTGCCCTCAAAATGATGCATTCTCTCCAGATGATTATGGGAAAGTGTGCCAAAGCGTTGGTGCTGAAAACAATTTTAAGAGCTTTCAGGTAGCGGTCAGCAGATCCCTGTGTACAGAAACACTTCAGGGTTGAAACAATACACCCAGCCCGAGTACAATAACACTTCTGGCCTCTGGCACCACACACACACAAACACACACAATCCTATGCTCCCTGCCCACTGTTGCCCCAAGGTTGAAACTCTAAACCTAATCACTCAGTATTCAGTAGAGGCAACACTCCTGCACTCTACAGTACCAACCTAATCCCTCTGCACATTTCTTTCCTGTGTGTGTGGGGGTGTGTGTTTGTGTGCATGTTTGTATAGAGGCAGATGCCCTGTACCTTTGAATACACAACTGAAGAGCTCTCCCACTCTTGTGTGAAGATATTAGAGCCATGGTGTAGTGAGGCGTCACTGTGAGCGCTTTCCTATGGGTCCAACACTGTATGTGTCTGCATATGATCTTCATCTGTGGGTGGAAAACACAAATTTTAAATTGCTCTTTTGAAACTTTTTAGACCTCTATTATCACAACAAAGCACCCAACATATTTGTTGTGCAAACAAAGCTGAATATACCAGTGATATAAGAATAGATAGTGAAAGAAAGAAATTTAATTATTGCACTATGAGCTTCTGCCATAATTAGAAAAAATATTTAAAGTTAGGTTTTCTTCTTCTTCTTCTTCTTCTTATTATTATTATTATTGTACACATATGCTGCAAACAAGATAATAAAAATGAAAAATAAAATACTAATAATAATAATTATTTTTTGACATTGCTCGTGTTTACTCTCTAATTGGTTGGGGTTTGCCAATCAAAGGGCAAAGGTCATCAGGTGTGTCATCGAGCCAACATGGCGGACACTGAAGAATATTACGCCGGAGCAAAATGCAAAAAAACTATGAAAATATATGAATGTGACAGTGACTCACGCGAAAATTAGCGACTAAATATGACTGGGATATTTTTATTTTTATATACTTTTTTCTTCACTGGTTGTGACGCTGGAAGAAAAAGTGACTGATGTGCTTGAGAGGAGCTAGCTAGCAGCAAGTTTTCGCTGCTAACAGAAAACGTCAAAGAGGTAAGAGGCTGATTTTTATGGACATTATTCGGCCTGCTGCTGTGTTTCTGGTCCATATTACCGACTTGTACAATGATGCTAAGCGCTGCTTTGCACTTGCAGACAGGGTTAGGTTGTGTTAAACGATGTTTCTGTTGTGTGTGTGAGGGGCTTGTCTCCTCTCCTGCCTCTGTCTGAGGACACACAGACATCCTCTCCTCACTGAGCTCCCTCTGTCTCTCTCACCATCTCTCACACCTTGGAGGATCATACTGTCACGCATTGGACTGTTTTTTAAAGGATTTGACATATTGTAGATGATTTGCTGAGGGATTACTTGATCATGAGCATCCTCCAGTTGTGCTGTGAGGCATGATAAGTTTGTCTTTCCCTGCTCATAATCTCAGATCCTGATGTTTTAGTTTAGATACTCTCTGTCTCTCTGTCTCCTTCTGCTCTGTACTTCTTTTACCAGTAACATAGCTTCTCTGTGATCCTGTTGGCATTTCTCTTATGGAGCACTTATAATGTATCATTTCATGGTATATGTAGGCCCTGAATAATGACTTAAGCCCAGGGGCCCCAACCATCTCAAGCCCCCCCACCCTCACCCTCCTGCTGTGTGCGTCTGTTCATTGTATATAGTATGTGCACTTTAGCCTTGGGAGGACAGTTCAGAATTGCTTCTTGTTTGAAATAGCTATGTTTTACGCTCTAAATGCAGGTCTTTACGTGTGTCCTTTTATGCCTACTACGACTTTGGCAGCATATGTTTAAATATATATTTGTCTGTGCAGAAATGTATATATGCTTGAACGTACAGTGTGTGTATATATATAATATATATGTATATGTCTGTGTGTGTGCATGTGCAACAGTTTTAGGGAGTCAGCAGGGGTCCCATGAGGCTGATTAGTGGACCCTACCAAATGTCATTAGGGTGTAATGAAAAAGCAGCCTTACTGGTACTAATGCATAATAAAGTGAATGGGCTGCTACATTACCGCAGTGTCCAGACTACGCCTGTTGGCACATCAGCACTTCGTTGGTTTGTATGCATGTGTATGTAGTGGTCCTACATCAAAAGTCTGAGGAAAAGATGACGGAAACAGAGTTCGTGCTGACAGAGTGCCAACATGTGTAGTGTATGTGTGTGTTAGAGAGAGAGAGAGAGAGAGAGAGAGAGAGGAAAGAGTGAGTAGGACCGTTGAATTGTGTTAGAGATCTGTCTATATGCATGTGCAATTGTGTGTGTGTGTGATCAACGGTACATCTTAATTTAAATATATAATTTGCATGAAGGCCATTGTTTGTGGGCATACTGTATTTGTGTGTGATAATATGCAAATATCATACAGTAGTTGCGCATGAGTGTGCTTTGCGCATGTATGCGAGTTCTTTTATATCCAAGTTTGTGTGTGTGTGTGTGCGCACATGTCCTTGAGTGTGTGTGCATACTGTATGTGTGTCTGCAAATTGGCTCTGTGACTCCGTCTACATCTTCCAAGAGTAATATCAGTGGCAGGATCAAAGGAAGTGCTTTCATTCAGTGGTTGATACAGTAATCACAGTGAGGGAGAAGTAATAACTGTCTACTATGCTGCCATTTAACTACTGTGGCCTTGACTTCACTATTGACTGCATTAGTGGCGTCACATTCAGCTTTGTTACACACTTGTGTGTGTCTGTGTGTGTGCGTGCTATAGCCTTATGAAGGATGCTGAGTGCTTATTGTGCCTCTAGTTAAATGTAAGAAGTGCATAGAAAAGCCCCGTCGCTCTCAAACGTTAAACGGCTGTCTGTCTTCCTTTTCCTCGACAGGGACCACAGTGAAGGGCGAACGAGGATGCGTGTGTAATCCATTCCCCCTCTCTCTTTCTCTCTCTCCCTCTCTCGCCCCCCGCCAGTGTCTGTCACAGCATCATCTTTTTTCTTTCCAAGTCCCTCCAGAATGATTGAATATTTACTCTCATTTAATGTTATGTGTTGTCCAAAAGACATCGAGCAACAGAGACACACATATACACAAACTCACACACTCACACTCGCAGCCTAGTCTACCCATTTAATTAAGCACTCTATGAATAATTCAGTTTGAGCCTCTGGGCTGAAGATAATTATAACGATCAGGATAATAATGTTTATTTTGCTTTTTATTGTATTAAGACATCAATATCTCTGCAGTGCAGTGTGGACAGTTTGCAGCTACACTTCTTATGCCTGAAGCATCACCTCAAATATCCGAATGGCAGAGTGTCTATCTTTGTGTGTGTGTTTGCCACAAGGTTTGGTACTTAAATATGTGTGTGAGAGGAAAGTCATAAAGTTATTAGAACTGGCCTCCTTCATGATGCCTGACAGAAATGTATGTCGCTGTTTATATTTTACATCAAGGATCTAACCACAGGCTGATAATAATCCCAAGGATTGCTGGTTCAGTCCCAGCACTGCAACAATGACCTTGAAAATTGTGACTGCTCTCATTCCCAGTTCAAATATCAGAATTCATAATCCTCAGTTTAGCAGATCAATAATATATAATGTGATTACACTCGGGCTCACTGGGCACTGCAGCTGTTCTCCACCCTATGTGGCTTCTATCAAGTTCTGATTAGTCAATGATTGTCTATTCTTTGCCGGGCATATGGAATCAGCGGTCTATTCGCTGTCACTGTATAGTCATTGATTAACCTTGGCGACAGATGTGGGAACAGTGATTGTGCTGTATTGTTGGTCTGCACCCCGGGCATATTGCAACACACAGGGCAGTCTTTTCCAAATAGCTGCAATTTGCTATTCTTTCTGAAGATTAATATAAATCTTTTCTTCTTTATTCAGCAGCCGAGAGTTTGGAGAAATGGACTGGGCATGGTACTGAGTCATGAGCTAAATTTGATCCTGTAAAGTATTTGGGATGTACTGTAGTCCTCTGTTAGCTGGTATTGTTCAACATCATAGTTATCTATCTATCCATCCTACACTTCCATCATACCATATTCCCATCCATCATCAACCATCCCCCATATACACACAAGAAAACACACATCACATCTATTCTATTAGGCCTGAGATCCTTCAAGTCTACCATTGATCCTTCTCTCTGTCACCCCTCAAACCTCCAGGGCTTCTATCCAGACTCCCGGCCTCTCTGAAAAGGCCTGTCCCGGTGAAGCCCTCTCCCTGTGGGCTTCAGCGGCAGGGAAAAGTCCATCTGCAGAGCTGGGCTTGCCGGAGTTAACCCATCAGTCACTGAGGCTGATGGATAGCCGAGACAGACAGGGAGGTTGTTGGGGTGCATGTAGACACACACACACAAACACACACAGGCAGTCTGTCAATCTGTTGTTCAGTTTGCTTCCGTGTGTGTGTGTGTGTGTGTGTGTGTGTGTATGTGCTGGCGCTGTACAAGTCTAAGAAACTTGAGAAACTTTCAAGTGCCTCTTGTGTCCCCTCAGCGTCCGCCTCATTTGATTAGTGGCCTTAAGGGGCCCCGTGGATCAATAACTGACTTAGGTAGCCCCCTACAGCTTTCCACACACACACACACACAGTCAAACACACACAGATGCACAGAGCTCTGCAGCAGTTCATTTAGGCCAAGCCGTCAATCATCGAAGTGTGGACAGGTCCAGTCTGGCACAGCCTATCTAGGACGCTGGAGGGGGCTTATGTTCGTGTGTGTGTGTTTATGCGGATGAGCTATAATGTGTCGGCTTGGTCCATCTGCCTTGTGCATGTGTGTGTGCGAGTACCAATTAGTTCATGTTCCTTGTTATCCCCGCCAATAATGGCACACCAATATGAGCAGGTCGGTCAATGTCAATAATCCTGAAGTCAGATCGATTTTTTTTTTTTCTAATTTAAGCAGGTACGATAATTTGAGAAACACACTCATTTGCCTTTTAGGTCACTGAGAAAACACAGACATACACACACAGGCTGAATGATGTCACTACCCAGTATGACCACATTCCCCTACCACTGAATGTTAGGTTAACTGCTGTGCTCAAGGGCACTTTGACATTAATTGTGGAGGGAGGTTAGAGCATTTTATCATCCAGATTTTCCCATGTGGTCCAGTAATTGGAACGGTTGGAACAAAAGAACCATTAGACGACCACCTGCAGCTTTATAAAGTGGATAAAAGACATTAAATAATGAAAACGGCCTCTTTGTACGTTTTTGAATACTTAACAAAACACAACAAAGCCTTGTGTTTCATTATCCCACAGGTGATATGTCCACTTTTCAGGGAGTTAAAAAGTGCAAAGTGTAATATTTTCACATCAATATATCATTAAGACACAAGGTGCGTGGCATCAGATTTAAATTGGCAAGACTGCTTTAGCTCGCAAACCAAATTATTATCATAATTTCAAATGATATGAAACTCTTGCTCCACTGTTCTACCTGCCTATCTTTAGCTCCGCAGTGACATAACTTGTCAGAATCTATCTTCTCTCTCTGAAGTGGGGCCGTTATCAAATCTTATCTTTTTCTTTGCTCTTCAAAACAAACCCAAGGTTGAGCGACAGTGAGGCAGATGAAAAGCAGCATCTTGTTTGGTGACAGGAAGTGTCAGTATTATTGTACAAGTGGCACTGATTTAAATGCTAGGTGCAGTGTAGTGTCTGGCAGCCTAAAATCAAATACGTCTCAATTAGATTAAATATTTAGCTTTACTACTGTCTACTCCTCTAAGGTCTAACATTTAAACACTCTTAGACCAGCAGTAAAGAATTTCAGTCTTGCATAGAAGAAAAGAGCCAAATTCAATATTATGTTTCTGAAGAGTTCTTTTTTAACAATAATTCCAACAAAGGCAATCGAGGCTTTTGACTTAACACAGTCAGACTGAATGGTGCAAATGTCACACGGGGGTCAGCACTCAGTCCTAGTGGGCATTTTGATGCCCTGTGTGGTCCGCTTGTCCAAGCTAAATGGAAACAGAGTGTTCGACAAACAGCCTGTCCACCCACGGGCGTTTTTCATCAAGAACCTTGTAGACGCCACCACAGCTGACCGCATTGCCACACACTCAATTTTACAAAGAGACACACACACTTAAACACACACCGCCACCTTCCCTGGGGTGCTCTATGGCCACGGAAACACAGCCCACCGCCCACGCCACTGTCACTCACTTGTATCTCCGCCCATTCGCTCTGCCTTCCTACGCATGGACGTATACACGGAAACACATTCATTGGCCGCCCACACGTGCCAGTTAACCTACTAATGAGGTGGCACGGGTCATGTCGTGTTCCGCTGCCCCCACGGGGCCGGTCGACCTGTCTGCATGTCAGTTTTATTTCTGCCCACGCTGACTGCCTGATGGACTGCCTCGCCTAATTGACTGACTGAATTACTGACTGACCGTGTGGATGACTGACTGGATAAACATGGAGCATGCTGGGATAGCGTGGGCGTGGGAACTTGAAGCGAAGCATGTGGGTGTAGATTGGAGTGGGAACTGAGGGCGGCGCTGTAGCTGTGAAAGACCGGGCCTTTTGATATTCCTATATGGTTTTGTGGTGTTTGTCCTTGCTGAGTAATGGCCTTTTGCTCCCTATATACCAACTTCTTTCCATATGATATTTTGCAGTCTCCATATAATAGTTCCTCAATATTCCTATAGGGAAGCAGAGTTTTCTTGTGGGACTAACTTTTCTTAAACACTCCAACTCATTAAATCCTTCCTGAAATTCATTCTGTCCAATTAAAATATCATTTTTTATAGCTCCAGAAAATAAAAATTCAGAAAATACTGAGTTTTCATGGCAATGGGCAAAGAGGATTTAGCAAATTTAATAGTTATGAATGTTATAATACCCAAAGCTGTGTGTTTGTCTTTCCTTGGTCTTTATTTTAATTAATAAGTTAATTTCTTTTGCACTACTCTGACTTAAGTGTGATCACATTGTCAGCACAATGCCATACATCAGTGTAGGAGAAACAGTTTATTCAATTCATTTTTGCCACACTGAACATGTTACACACCTCCTGTTCTCACATTGTCAGAATAATGGTTGGGAGGGCTCAGGCTGAGATGTAACAATTAAAACCAAATGGAAGTTTGTTGTTTCCTACGCAGAACTGATGGACAGTTATTTTAGTACCAGACGATATGTAGCACCTGTCTTGCCTTCCCTTTGACTGGGTGTATGGTGTCATGTGTTTCTGTAGATGCGAGTGTGTGCGTGACTCATACCAGTCCCTGGGTGATGATCATCTATTGTGAGCGTGGCAGCAGCCCGAACACTTGACTGCACAACTGTTAATTTCTCTCTCAGTGCATAAATTAATAGTTCATAAATAAGCGAATAAATTAAAGAATGGATGGGAGGAGAGAGAGGGAGGAGAGGAATGGGGGCAGGAAAAACTTTCTCATCAGAAAAATTTAATTTCTCACTCCGACACCCACGAGAATGGGGGGAGGGAGGCTGGGGCGGCGGGTAATGGATGTGAGTATGTGTGTGCACATGTGTGTGTGTGCAAAAGGGATTCATTTTCAGCTTTTCTATCACACCCCTCTGAGCACTGACATGTTGGCATGGTTTTTTTTTTTTTTTTTTTTTTGTCTTTTCCCGAGATCCACATTCGACAAACATCTGTGCCTATTACCAAACGCACACACAACTAAGAGGCCTGACAGAGTTGGTTTCTTTTTCTTTTTTTCATTATTAGGAGCCATGATGTACTAAGGCACTGGCACAGTTTTGACTTTCACTGATGTGTCCATAACAGTAAGTCAATATGTAGCCTCATGTAGCCACTTCTGTCGGCAGAAGCGTCGGTTGGAGAATGGTAGCATTCACATGTCTCATGTCTAAGTGGGAACATTGAATTTGCTCCATGCATAGCCCAGTTTCCATCTAAACACAAGTGTTATTTCACTCCAAAATATTGGTTTATCATCATGGCAAACACAGTTCACCTTGGTGCAGTCACTCCATTCAAAGCAGTTTGACTTGTCAAATCAGACGACTATACTTTTCTTGGAAACACAGAAGCGCAAATCTCCAGGGGTAAAAGACACTGTTGTTATTTTTGACAGCATGCTAGTTTATGAGGAAATAGCGACGAGGTCAAATAAAGTTAGGTGAATCCGCTTTAAGTGGTTGGCAGCTGCAACAGCAGTTAGCAACAGCAGCAGAGGTATCATCATAAATGAAATATCATGGCTGAAGGTTTGAGTGGTGGATGAATTTTTTTCAGCTTGTGGTGCATGACAGCCATGTTTGTTAGCCAGTGGCTGGTGTGCATTCATCAACCCAACATGATTTGCAGCTGTAGTACTTTGAACTGAATAATACACAGTATGACCGAAGGCTTGAATGGCGCGTAGTGTGTTTCAGTTTTTAATGCAGCAGCAACCACCGGAAAGTCAGCAGCAGCAGCAGCAGCAGCAGCACACACCAGCTCCAGTGGCAAATATATGTATGGAGACTTATGCATTGAATATAACATGCTGCTGTGGGAATGTGCAGATGTGGATATGCACATAATGTAGGCTGTTGAAGCTGGAAGCTTCTCTGTTCCATCAAAAATGTCCCAGCATTAAAGTCTAATGAATTCAACTTTAATTGCAGTTAATATTACAGTAGTACTTAATAGTACCTATTAAACTAACTCTGTATGGTCTTGAGAGTGGTTCTACAAGGTTAATATGGCTTGGTGGGCTTTTGAGGATAAAAAAATGGCTGACATGTGTGTCTTACATTGACTTAGTTGTTTAATTCATCATAGATAAGGTCAGGGTCAGGATGGATCATCTGCAAAATTCTAAGTCACTTCTAATATTTTCTATGTACTAATTTTCAACTTTAATAAGCCAACATCCACATTATGTCTTGCCCCCAAGATCTTGTTACAGATGGATCACAGAAGCAAGATACTGCTGAAAAGCTTGTGACTTTAAGGAAAATATGTCCTAATTTTTGATTAGCTGCATCTCAAAAAATAATGTGCAAGCGTCCACAATGTGCGATAAAGTGTGTGGTTCAGAATTTGCAATATGCGAAAGCTGATTTCCCTCGCTGGTCATTAGTGTTTCCAATAAACCGTGGAACGGCCCAGTGCAGATACTTGGCCAGCCATTCGGGCTTAAGGATGACTCCTTTGGGTTGGAGCGTAGCCATGCTGGTGAACAGCTATGTTGGTTTGTTTGTTTTGATCCTCTCCCCAGAACAGCATGCTGTTTGGAAGACTTTACCCAGGATTACATATACCATGAAAAGTAGTTTACTACACTCACTGGATTCTGACCAAAGACTGCTGACAGAGGTCTGCTGAGGTCTGCTAAGGCTTCTCCGATTCAATTATTTATTTTGGCGCCCTGCTTTTGAATGTAGGTCTTTGCGACTGAGTGAACTCCTGAGACGCTTCTTTGACTTTACATTGTCCTGAACCAAAAATGATCATATGCTTGATGGAAAGGAACAGACTAAACACATTGAATCAATTAGAAAGGCAAAATACGGAAGCTGGATGATCCAGTTTCAGATAACCGTGGAGAAAAACCCCCACTAGAAATTGTTTTTATGGATGTTTTGCAGCCATGCCCTGTGATGACCTCTCTACAAACACAGTGCTATCTTCTGGATTTTTTCTGTGCAGTGTTTCCAAACTTTTTCTCTGTGTGATTGTCCTGAAATGTGCCCTTGAAGAGAGCAGCCGACAACAGACGCCGCAGAGATCCTCCCTGTAAAAGTGTTTTTAATTATTAATGCTGGCCCTCCATACTGGCAGAACTCCAGGCTGCCTGTGGACGGCCACCACATTTCACTCACTCACTGCCATGAATTATTCTCACAGAACATGCTCACACTCACATACACACAACTACATGCCTGTACACAAACGCACACATGGAGGAAGTATGAAACCCACGGTGGACATATGGAGACAAGTGTGCTCACCTACCTAATAAAATATGACCATTGCACGTGCACACACACATACGCAACAGGCTTACTAATGATGCAGTACATCCAGTAAAGCACGGGCCATTTACAGTATTTATCATGTGGCCAAACACATAGCGGCACGGTACTTATGCAAGAATGTACACAAACCAACGTACAGAAGCAAGTGCGCACTCCCACACACTCCCATACACTGCCATGTTCCCTCTGCATGTTATCTGACACATTACACACACATACACACACTTCAGCAGTCACACAATGGATCCTCGAGCACACACAGGCCATTTGCAGTATTCTTCTATTCAGTGTATTCTGTCCAGCTGTCAGCAGGCTGTCAGTGTGTTCAGTTGCCAGGCAAACAGCCCCGCCTCCTCCCAATAATAAAATATGCCTTTAAAATGTCACTCACTCCCGAAAGAGCAAAAGCAGAGGCAACAAATCGATTCACATTAGTTGTTCAATTGACTTTGGCTTGAACTCCCACTCTCCCTTTGTCTCACCCATGTTTCTTTCTTTCTTTCTTTCTTTCTTTCTTCTATCCATCTGTGGATTTTCTGCATTTTTGCCTTCTGTCCCTCTCTACCTGGTTCTCCCTTTGTCCCCTGCTCATCACCTGCTTTGTCATTTTGCTTTTCCGTTTACAGGTTCACAGATCTCTCTCCACCTCCTCTCCTCCTTCTCACTTCTTTCTCACCTCTTCTCTATTTTCTCCCCCAGCTAATCTAAGCGAATGAATGCAGCGGCGGCGGCGGCACAACTCCTATTCACTCTCCCCGCCGACCACCGCCGTGGCAGCACTCATTTCAATTTTCACCTCGTTTTAGACTTATCACATTGACATCATTAAGGCTCCCTCTCAGCGGCGCACTCATTCGTTATCCTCTCCATTTTACACCTTTCTATCTTTCTCTCTCTCTGTTTGTGTGTGTCTCCCTTTCTCTCACTCTCCTCTCTCTCTCTCCTTATCTGTCTCGCTCATTGTCAGAGGATTTAAAAGGCTCTCTATTTGAGAGCGGTGAGTGTCTGGGCTTTGGTTTTTCATCCCAGTGACAGAAACCTGTTGGAGTCTCCTTATTCAGAATGAAAGAGTTGGACATTTTCCTTTTAAAGGGGATTGCAGGGAGCAGCGTTGGGCTTGTAAATCTGAAAAAGTGACACATGACTCATTCTGTTTGCTCATTTCAAAAGTGATAATATTCCTTTTCCCTGTACAACCTCGTAGGGATATTTTTTATTTCAGTTTTAAGAGAACCCAGCAGAGGTTCAACCGGTAATTCTGAAGAAAATGAAGACAACGATAATTCAGCTTCAATCTAATATCTGAAATGAGAAACTGCTGCGGTACTGTACTAATATACTTTAGTACAAATGAAAGAATATACAAGATCAAGACAACATCTTGGGCTCTTGACATTTTATTAACAAAATTCTTAATGAGTTACTTGGAAAAATAATCAAAGTAGTAATTCATAATAAAAGTCATCTTTGAAATGAGGATGGGAAGTAAATCCTCACAAGAATGGAAATTTGAATGCCTACATCTAATTTGTATGCTGATGAAGATCATGTGAGCAATTGAAAGTTCCACATTAGCTACTAATGGACCCTGTGGTTAGATTGATTTGTCAATAAAATAATAATTAGTTTCAACATTACATAGCAGGATACAGCACTGGCAGGGAGGATGTACTTTCAGGGTTGTACTTTTGCGGCATTAAACTAAAGCCCAATGTAGAAACATTTCCTCATCCCAGTTTGCCAAATCTGATTTAAGTAACAGCTGAAATTGAAAATGTTGATTAAGCCCTGTAATGAAGTGTATCTTATCATGTGACTGGCCCAGAGCTTCTCCTGCAGCGCTCTACTGTACCCTGTTTATGCATACAGCCTCTGAGCTATATGTTTGCCTGACTACTTGCACCAGCTTATCTTCCAGCCAGCAGCATCTTGTTATCTGCGACTTGGAAATAAACACAGTCATAATGTGTGGTAGTTTGTTCATCTTATCTCAGTGCAATGTTTTCTCAAAATTGAATCAGTTTTGACACAGTGTTGATACTTCACTAGGCTTATCTCATTGTGTTGTCCACATTAGAGGAGGGCTGCTGGGTCTCTGAACCCTGCTGCAGTTTGCTGTGTCTGAATGCTGTCTCCTGTTTGGCCTGGCTTTCTCCATTGCTTATCTGACCAGTGTTTTCACAGACGGTGTTTGACACGGAGGACCCTAGTGTTGGCTGCGTGGAGCTGACAGGTCAGGGGTCAAGTGAAGTGAAACTGGCAAAGGGAGAGGTCAGGAGAAAGGGAAGAATAGAATATGGGTTAGAGTGATGGAGGTGGAAGAAGGTTAAGACCTCGCTGAAAAGGAGCCCAAAGTTAATATCCCCCGTCATCCCTTGTGCCTCAACCTAGGGCTAAACTAATATGGCCTCTCCTAATGAACAACAGTGGCCCACATCTGCATTGTTAGTCAGGAATCTTCACTTCACCATCTTGGATCAATTTGAGGGCAAATAAAATCTGAGTGCCAGGGCCATTTCTGGGTCTCCGGTGGCCCGCCTGCCACACCGCAGGTTTTCATAAGGTGGGAGTCACAATCTGAGACTCTGCGTCACAGAAAGAAAGTGAAAGCTTTTACACACACATACACATACATAGAGGCCCATGGTAGGGTGCGGTCCTGCGGCTAGCGTTGGGGTGGTGTGTGAAGGGGAAGAAGGTACAGGTTACAGGCTGGTGGCGACAGTGGCAGCGCCGCGGTGAGCCTTACGAGCCTGGCGTCATGCACCCAGCGTGTCGCACCTCCCTGCCATCAAAAAGCCTGTAAAGACGTTTTTTACATCCAACAGCCAGGAAACTGAGGTTTTGCTGATGGATTTTTTTTTTTCTTTTTATAAACATCAAAACCAGCACGTTCTAATTAGCATCCACTGTACGTATGCATATTTGATTCTGTGTGCGTGTGTATGTACATGCCCAATACGCATCTGTACGTCTGACCGGTATGCATGTGTTCACACTCGCATAGATGCACACTCTGATGGCTGTATTTTTATTGTGCGTTTGTCTCTGCATGTGTGGATGTGATAAAAGTCAAAATAAGGGTGCCACATGGGATCGTTTATCTCGCGACAGACCACTTCTGTCTAATTAGTGTGAAACAGTAGAAAAATATAGGCAAATGTAATTAAAGTTGGGGATCAAGACGTGTGTGTTGCACATATGGTGTATGTGAGTGTGTTTTGCTCACAGTAGGTACTGTATGTCTGAATCCCTGAGGTGTTTCAGGTAAAGCTATCACTGCTGTCAGTGGTAATGTGCTGCATATGTTCAACAGTTTTTCGTTCACACTCCACATGTCTTCTGCATGTAATAAACTGAAGGATTTCCTGTTGTTGAGTAAGCCTAAACCCTCATTTTCAGATTGGATGAATCACTTGGATGATTTGGGCTGTGTTCACTTCAAGCATGTTTGCAGCAGTTTTATTTGAACTCTTATGTGTTTCTTTCGTCTGGCCAGGTGGGAATGAAGCATTCGACGTTACAGGGATACTTTAAAATGCAGCTCTCTCTCTCCTCTTCCCAGACAACTACAGCATGTTGTGGTAGGAGTAAGAACATAATCTGAACAGGAAATTGCTCTGGAACGCAAGGGTTTATGGGTATATGGAGACAGATTATAACGTCTTAAAGCCAAGTCACTGATGCTTGGAAAGCATAACAGAAAAAAATAACCGGGGGCAGATGCAGTCTGGGCTGATGCTCAGATTCTATTTTTGTATGTATTTTTAACTGTTTTTTTGTTGCGGAGAAGGTTAATTATAAGAGCACAAACCCATTATGTTAAGCTGAAGTTTAAGGGACTAGAATCAGATTTGTTTTTCATCCCCCAAGGGCCAAATATACAACCTAGTAGGAAGTTACCACAAGTCCATTAGATCAGATATTGAGTCTGTGTTGTTTTTAATTGTTGTTGAACCTTGGTTCACCTGACACTAAGCAGCTTTTACCAAAATAAAGCACTTTAGAAAACCCCAAGCTATAATATGATCATGTCTGTCTGTACATGAAAATTCCAGTCTGGTGCACCTTGAAGCATGCTTTGTGATAAAGTGCAGCACAGAACATACCTTGATGTATTGGTCTTGCAGAATCTCACTCTCCTCTTCGTTCTCCTTTTCCTCGTTGTGACATGTCATCTTTACCTCATCTTTACCATTCTTGTTGTGTTGCACATGGAGGTTTTGGGAAAACAATTTGTCTCAGCATAGAATGTGATAAATGAAAGCCATATGTCTTTGCAAGAACAGATTGAGCCCTGTGTGTGTTGACAGTACATTTTGTCCCAGTGGGGCTTCCATCGAAGCCTTGACATTTTCAGACAATATTGCGATGTTGAGCCGCAGTTAGGATTTCATAAGTCAAGCTAACACTAGAGACGTGTGTGTGTGTGCAACTGCTAACACTACAATCATCTCTCTCCCTGTCTCAGTCTTTCAGTGTCTATGTCACAACACTTATTACTTTCTGCAGCGTGTGCGTACATGTTTGTGTGTGTGTGTGTTTGCGTGCATCTGTCTCAGAACATACTCAGAGTCTCTGAATATGTGTACCTTTGAATTCCTCTCTCTGTCACTCTGTTTGTCCTTTGTTTCATAAGCCTGTCTGCCTATTGTCTGGGGGAGGACGACACATTATTTTTCCATATTTATCTGTCTATCTTCCCCCATTTTTGTCTTTTATCCAGTTGTTTTGCCCAGGTATCCCTGCCATTAGGGCGTACAGTCTCCAAGGCCTTGATGCTATCGGCCGTGTGATATCTGGACTAATGCTGCACTTTTGTGCCATCCCCATGAGCGCCTGCTTGGTAAAAACAAGCTTTTCTCCCTTTTCAGCTGTCAGAAGGACACAGGGAATAGTCTGATAGGAGGCTAAGAAAAGCTTCAGTTTCATATTTCAATCTACTTATCTGCCTCTGTTGCCTTTACTATACAAGGCTGAAGAATGAATTGTTAACATTATTAATTAATTGTAGATGCGTCTACAGCTGCCCCCAACTAAAGATTTTCCTAGTTTAAGTTGTCAGTCACTGTCACATGTTTATCATTTTAATCTATTTTTTTAAATCTGAATTATTTTGGGCCTGAATGAAGCAAGCCACTGGTCGACAGCAATGCTAACAGCAAAATCAGTAACGTTCATGATTCTGAATGTGTTGGAACAACCAGCAAGGAGACTGAACATTTTATGTCATTTATATCACCTCACTAATTCATAATTTGCTCCAAACTCACTCCTGTGTGCTTCATGCACCTCCTGTCCCTGTGTGCATCTTCAACATCTCTGGAGTCAAAGTCCATGGTTGACAAGTTCAGCATTTTGTTCCTTGAATAGAGAAACATTTTTGTCCAATCTAAATTAATACATAACTAACGATTGTTTTCTTTTCTTTTAATAATTCTTTTCTTATTTGGTCTGTAAAATGTCAAAAAATAGTGGAAAATGCCCAACTCAAGTTCCCAGAGCTCTTGGTGATGTCTTGCTTTGTCTAACCAACAGTTCAAAAAAACAAATATTTATTATCATAAAAGACTAAGAAAACCAGACATTTGCAGAAAACAATTACTTGAATTATCAATCAATTATGAAAATGTTGCTGAATGAATTTCTGTGGATCAGCTAATTGATATATTGTTTAATCATTTTAGCTTTAATTATAATAAAATGATCAAAACTTAGCATACTTATTTAGTTTCTTGGCGACATAGCAGATGGCGGTAGTGAGATTTTCCTGACTTCCTATCCAAACGTTTAATTGCATGATTATGTTTAGAGTCATCTTTACGGTCTTAATTATTGTAGAAGCTGCTTTGTACACTATATATACTTTTACATATATTAGACAGTTAATTAGTTACACCTAGCTGAAACTAACGCACCTGTAGTACAACAGCTGTACAATAAATCCTACTTTCATGAAGTATATTATGTTTTTGTTGAACTTGTTGATTCTGGCTGTAAGTTGTGCTGCTGTTAAATCATATTGCATTGTAACAGCTTTGTTTCTAATGTTTTGTCCACCAATCATTCAGACATATATTAGAGGCTCCTTTTGGTATTTTTAAACAGCACTACAAACTACACTCAATGCAAGTTACTGTTCAGTGTTTTGATGTTACTGTATGTCCTATATACTACAATGTAATATTATGTGTAGTTCATAATATTGCACAGGACTGTATAGCACATAACATTGTGAAAAGCTTTCAGGGATGTGACAGTGTTTGTTCGTTCTGGCGGAAACATAACAGAGAGAAAAAGGGAAGAAGCAATTCTGCACTTTATCCCCCTTTTCAATATATAATGCTCACTCGGGGAATTCTTTGAGCCACAGCCACAATCATCGCCACCCTCTGCCCTCTCTCCCCTCCTCTCTTTGTTTCTCTTCCTCTCTGCCCCCATCATACTGCACTGCTTGCTTTCTTCCTCCTCTTTCAGACTCCCGTATGTGTGTGCGTGTGTGCTTCCGCATCTGCTATGTATCTGCACAGCATGTGTCTCCTGTGTGAGTGTGTTCCTCGGGTTTTATGCATATATATTTTAGATGTCTGATTTCTACGCTTTTCTTGATAGCTTGGGTTTGTTTGCGTGTGTGTGCGTGTGTTCCGCTGTCTGTCATGAATCAGAGCGGCATGTCTCGACATTGTAAATCTCATGCATCTGTTTTTAGTCTTTATAGCTTCTGTGTGTGTGTATCTGTGTGTATGTGTGCGCATGCGCGTGTGCTATGGCATGCAAGTGAATTTCTTACAAATATGAACATAACTTAAAAATCTGATGCATGTACTTTTATCTCTGTTATGCATTTCTGATTTCCATTCACCTTTACTCTGTGTGTGTGTGTGTGTGTGTGTGTGTGTGTGTGTGTGTGTGTGTGTGTGTGTGTGTGTGTGTGTGTGCGTGTGTGTGCATGTGCGTGTGCTGTGGCATGCGAGTGATTTTCTTACAAATATGAACATAACTTATAAATCTGATGCATGTACTTTTATCTCTCTGTTATGCATTTCTGATTTCCATTCACCTTTACCCTGTGTGTGTGTGTGTGTATGTGTGTGGCATGCGAGTAAATTTCTCACGAATGTGAACATAACCATTCTAAATCTAATGCATTTACTTTTATCTCTGTTATGCATTCCAGATTTTGACTCACCTATATAGTGTGTGTTTGTGTGTGTGTGTGCGTGCATGCATGCCCACATAAATGTCACGAATCTGCAGTATATGTCTCTATTGTAAATCTCTTGCGCAACTTTGATGTGTAATGGACAGTACAGTATGTCAGATTTTTCTGCTTGCCTCGCTAGGCTTTGTCTGCACAGTATGAGTTTGCATGTTGCATGTTTGCTGGCATTTGTTTGTGTGTGTGTGTGTTTGTGTTTGCCTGCCTGCTTGTGTATTAATATGCAAGGGAAACAGCTGGCGTGGCTAATGGCTGTCCCTCCCCACGTCCCTCCCAGATCCCGCTCTCTCCTCCACACTCTGCTCATTCAACTGAACACTGCCTCTTCTTCTTCTTCTTCTTCTTCTTCTGCTCTCCTCTCCTCCTTGAGGCTTCAAACAGAAGCTTGTGTGTGTGTGTGTGTGTGTGTTTGTGTGTTGGAGGGGGTGATATTGAGGCATAAAGATAGGAAGAGCAGATGCTGAAAATGAGAGAAGGTTGAAAATAGGTGAATGTGGGATTAGTGTTGAGGAATTATTTACAGTAATGATGAAAGAACAGAGATTGCATTAATCTATGGAACAGTAATGTAATCACCATGCAAATTTAAATTAAAGCTAACAGCATGGTCTTGAAGTCCAGAGAGAATGAAATAGGAGTGGAGGAGTAGGAGGAAGAGAGAGGTTCAGCATAAGCGAGTTCAATTAGCAGAATTTAGCCTATTAATTAGTGCTATTAGCAACACCACGCTGGGGTGTTACTTAGTGAGCGTATGTGTGTGTCCGTTTGAGATTTGACATGAAAGTGACTTGTTAAGAGCCATAAACAAGAAGCTTTGAAATGCCAGAAGCAAAAATAAACACACACACGCAAACACACACCACACTCACACTCGCATACACACACAAATGCAGGTTATGGAGATGTGGTTTGCATTAGCATTTTTGAGTGCATTCCTGCTCCTAGTTGCACAAGCACACATCCACACATGCACAGAGCAGTTGTAGTGTGTGCTATGATGCAGGCCGTTTTACCCCAGAGTGAGTGTGTGTGTGTGTGTGTGTGTGCCAGGCTGTCGTGAAGTGGGCGCAGTTCGACGTCCTGGCTTGCGTGCCTTTTCTTCATAAAAATGCCACTCAACTCCTCCGCTGAAGAATCAGGAGCAGCTGGCGGCTTTTTCTCTCTTTTTCCTTTTCTTTTCTCTCCTTTTTCAGGCCACTCTAGTTGCCTCTTGACGAGTCTATTTCTCTATTTTTAGTTTCCTGCATTCATTTGTGCATTTCTCAGTTTATATCCTCACTGTCTGCCCGTCTTGTGCTCTGTTCCTGACTTTATGTCTTTCTTCTTTTTTTTTTGCCTGATGGAAGAACTCACCGTTTTCCCCTGTGTTCCAAGGCCGGGTGCTTCAATGTTCACCAACCTCAAAACACATGCATCATTTTTATTCATGATCAGACAGGCCTTTGAATGACACTGCTGGGTGCTCCAAGGGCCAGCTGTGCGTTTTGAGTTCTGCGCAGTGATCGATGGTGAGAAACAGGGGCGTGTTTTTGTGTAACGGACGCTCTTGAACTATTTTCAAGTTCAGATGAAAATAATTTGCAAGGGTGAGATCATTATGAAGTGGATGGACTGCCAACACGTCTACGTGCATATTTCCCTACAGTCGTGCACATATTGCATTGAGGGAATGAGGAAAATGATGGAGAACTAACAAAGGAAACCTCAGACCACCCTCCTCTCTCCCTCCACTGAGGCTGGGAAGCTCATCAGCGCCCTCTGCTGTCAGGAAGCGTCACTTCAACAGGCCACTTGTTGCCTCCCCTCCACTCAATTGCTTTAATTGTGTTTTTATTTATATATTTCACCATTGATTTCTCTGTCGAGGCTGACATGGCTCTAATCAACAGCGACTAGCTGTCATGGTGTGATGGATGGAACAAAGCCAGTAAGCAAACACAATGTAAGACAAGTGTGTTTGAGTCATTGTGCGTATGTGCGTGTGTGACTGTTTGTTTACGTGTGTGCCTGTGTTTGTGTGTGTGTGTGTGTGTGTGTGTGTGTTTGCACGCGCATTTCTATCAAAGTGTGTCTGCGTACAGATTTGCTACACCCTCCACTCGGTCTGTATGTTTGTGTGTATTTGTGTGTGTGCACAAATGATGAGCATGTGGTACCTGCTGAAGAAAAATGGCAAGAAGCAGGACAATGTGTCATAATTACGCTCAGGGTGTCACCGTGAAAACAGCGTTAAACCCAGATGAGGTGGTGTTTACCACTATCAACATACAAATAGAACACCATATTGGTGTTGCTCTCGTAGCTCTCTCTCCCCATCCCTTGTGGCCATACTTCCCTTGTCTGTCACTTCCTGTGTGTATTTATGGGTGTGTGCCAGTACGGTAAATGTATGCAGTGTCTGCCCCATTTCTTTGTCTTCCTGCAGATATGATGGAGGGGAGAAGGGGGTGGAGGTGAGGGGGGCATTTTAGTCAATCTGAATCCGTTATCGAACCTGCTTATCAAATCCAAATCTGATTGAATGCCTTATCAAATCCACTTAGACGTAGCTTTAAACGTTTGCAAGTAACTTCAATAAAATAGAACTAAAAATGAAAGATTCAAATGATATCTGCAGGCAGCCTAGGTTGGTTGAGAAGTCAGAAAGCTACAGTGAAAAATATGAAAAGCAAAAGATGTGAAATAGTGATTGAATATGAATTTGACACATCAAATAAATAGCTGTAGCCCACTTATGTTTGCACACCTTGTTTTTCACAAGCCACTTTCCCCAAACACTCAACGTCCTTTTAAGTTGATCAGCTTAAATGATCAATATGTATGAATGTTTAAGTGAAGAGTCATCACTCTGTTTGTCTGAATGAGCTGCAGAAACACTCATTCCACTCTTGATCGTACACTGGTGATTCACTCTCAAACAAACAATCTTTTGGTTGAGACACCAGTTTACATAAAACTGGTGAAACTGGTGTCTGGGAATTACATCTGCACTGGAACATCTATGCACCATAGTCCATTGGCAACTTTCAGTGCCAATGTAGGAAGTCGTGTGGAAGTCCATTTGATGTATGGGCGTGCAGAATGTAAGACTTCCCTAAAATCAAATATTGTGTCCCATCATAGACAATTAACATTAGCCTGTTTATCAACTACAACCACAAGCTCAATTTTCTAACCTTAGGCTTTCCATACTTGCTATTTGCAGGTATTGTGGAAAGCAAAAATTAAAAAAAAGTAAATTGGCTTTGGATATAAAAAAAAACTTATCTCAGGTTTTGCAGGATGGTCCTTTATCACCATTCGTTTTGGCAATACGATTGAAACAGCAGCTAAGAGTTTCATTTTGGCCTTTCGCCAAGTTACTTAGAGAATAATGTTAATTAGCTGCAGCAGAAATAATCTGCCACCTGCTACATTTGTCATTTTAACCTGTGAAAGCGATGGTCAGAGCCAGCAAAAAATGAGAAGCATGGTATCTGAATATTTTACGCTTTTTGCTTTGCTTGTAAAAAAAATACCAAGGAAGCATTAAATATTCCTTTGTTATCCTTGGAGGTTTGCAGATCTACACACAGTATTTTGCCAATATTGAACCAGATCCAAAATAGAACCAGTTATCTGAACCTGGCCCTATAGAAAGGTGAATCAAGATGGCATTGAGAGTAAAGATGCAATCATGAAGAAAAGAGGAGACTGAGACTGTGAAAGAGACAAGACAAAATCAGACAAAAAGGAGATAGGAGTCTCAAGAGACAGATGGAGGGCTGAGAAAGAGGATGAGAAGACAAACAGAGAGGAGATTCAATTTCAAACATTACAATTCAATCAACACTATTCCTCCCCAGGCAGCAATAACTGCAGGAATGCATTAAAAACATATAAAAACATCAGGAAGATTATATCATGCACTCCACAGGTCAGGATTGATTCAAGTGTGCAGATACACCTATTCTATATCATGTCTGCAATGCAAAGTGTGTAAGTACATAAATGCTGAGAGAGAACTGGACTGACTGATGAATGAAAAGACAAAAAGAGCGCGTGTGCGACGACTACGAATGAGAGTTGGCAAAATGGGAAGATTGACGAAAAGGGCTGTGAAAAAAGACCATACTTAGCAAAAGGAGGCAGGAAAATGCTTGTTAAGAGGATGGAGCGATAAAAAAAGCTGATAAAAGGAGAGAAATATGCTTTAGCTGGAGCCTGTACGAGCGAGAAATTATCTAAAATGATATAAAAGAGCTTTATGCAGGCTTGCATAAAGGAAAGAACATGCTTAATGTGTGGCACGCACTTTCCTTCCCTAAATCTCCTCAAAAAAACATTTCCTTAAATGTCCTCCTCTTTTGTCGTTCATTTCCAAGCTCCAAATATCATAAAAAGCGTGTGTGTGTGTTAAAAGGATGTTATCATGTGTCAGGCTGTGTGTGTGTTTAAGAGAGTGCACATTGGAGTGTGTGCAGTAAGTGATGTTTGCTATAAGCACTCTGCTGTCCATGACAGTGAAGTGGTGTAATGTGTTGCAGTCCATCCAATATCCAATATCACCCTAATTCCACTATTGAGCTACATGGCTGCCAGCTAGTCCCGGCTAATACTAGACACACTCACACTGAAGTTCAGAGTGAAAGTGAAGTTGTTCTTTTCCATTTTGGATCAAATGGTTGAACCCCATGTGTTTCAGTTTAACTAAAGTAAACAGGCACGTTTTAATTTACTAGTAAGGACTATCCTCACCCTAAAACTGTACTCTCAACCCTAAAACCAGACATTTTTCTAATAAACTGCAGGATGAATGACTCTCAGGCGACCACTTTTTTAGCGTTATCTATTCCCATGGGGGCATTTTTTGGCGTCACAGGATAGTAAAAACCAAGTCCACTCACACTTACACAAACATACACAGACACAGCACAATAAACAAAATTTACGACGGGTTCGATTTATGCCGCACTTCCATGCGCAGCCACACACAGCTCCACGTAAGGTCATATTTGTCTTATGCTTCGTACATTTCACAGTTTGTAGAGGAGGAGTAGCATAAAATTGAGCCATAAAGCGAATCTTTCTCTGATGTCATCATGCATAGTCATAAATATGTTTGCATGCAGCTGCACAGAAGACACGGAAAATGCAGTTAGGGCGTTATGCTGCAGAGGGAATTTGAAGGGCGTCATTTTATGGTGATGTCATGACAACTTCAGGAGGTGATGCCACCAGCAGGAGCTAATTATCTCATCTTTCATATCCTAATCGATCAAAGCTCAGTGTGTGTCGATTCCGCAAGATTCTGAATCGCAGCGAGAGCTCACCTTCTCCCGTTTAATAACTGCAGGAGTAGTTGTACATTCAGATCAAACTGTTGCTTCAGCACAAAGCACAGCAGTAAACCAATAACAGTTACAAACACTTTGTACAGGTCCATCCTCTTCAAAGGTTTGCCTGCAGTGAATGGCTGGAAACAACAGTCGCAAATGAGAAGCATTTTTTTTGTCTGATTACCTACTGTGGAGCAGGTAGACAGGACAGCGCATCTGATGCTTTTATGGAGCGCTCATGTAAATATTTTTGTGGGAATCAGCACTTGGATTGTTTTTTACGAGGGAAGAAAAAAATTATTGGCTCGTGTTATTTTTGAAAGGGAATCATATTGTTCAGTGAAAAAACAAACCGACATTAAAGTCGAGTTTTTATAACGTGATTTATGCAGTGATGTAGTGGAAAATGGAAAAGTCTGGGTGTCGTGAGACTAACAACCACCAATGTAAACAAAATTCAATTTCTTCTTCTTCTTCTTCTTCTCCCTTAAAGCAGCCTATCTTCATATAACTTGCCTCTGTTTGATGATACTCACTATGATGTAGACGACAAATTTATCCCATAAATATTTATGTCAGCCTCTGAAGGCGAGTAAACTCTATTCTGCAAATAAGAAGGTGTACACTGAGATTAGCTGGGTTTCATTTTGATGTGTACAACATGTATCAAAAGCTGAAAATGGCTGCCACCCCGCCGCCACCACAAAGGAGGAAAACACACCGCCGGTCAACGTTTTAACATGAAAAATGAAGTAAAAGAAAGCAAACATGCAGGCAACAAGCAGACCTTTTCTTTCTGTGTGGTCTTCTCTTGACGTGAATAGTGCCATTACTCGTAGTTTTAGACAGAGTGAAGCCCGGGGTGGCTCAAAAAACACATATTGTATGAGTGGTAAAAGGGCTGAGAGATAGAGAGGGAGAGATAGATTTGCACACATCTCGCTTTGGCCTTTAAGAGGCGGAAGCTGTCTCTGGTTTGTCATTTAGTGATGAGCACGTGAACAGAATAGGGTCGTGACTTCAACAGAATACTGAGAGAGACAGAGGAAAGGAGGGGGAGAGGAGAGAAGGATGGAAGGAAAGATGGAGAGAAAGGAGGATGGAGGTAGAGGAGGAGCTGTAAGAGGGAGGGGGAGAAAGATGGGATGAGAGGAAAAGGGGAAGACAGAAGAAGATTTAGATGGGGAAAGATGGAGAGGGCGGAGAGATAGGACAGAAGGATGGAGAGGAGGATACAAAGAAGGAAAATGGCAGGACTGACTCATCCTGCGAGGGAGGAAGAGGAGGACCAGAGGAAGAATGGGTGGTAAACAAAAGGACGGAGTGTGTTGATAGGAGGATGTTGAATGGTGCTTCTGGTCATTATATTTCACTCCATGGATTTTGTCAGGGCAAGCCAGTGTGTGTGTGTGTGTGTTTATGTGTGTGTGTATGTGTATGTATGTATGAGAAAGAGATGGTATCTGGGAATTGAATTAACAAGACTGATCAACAGTATCATCAAGAGACAGATGTGAGTTCACACACTTATATTGAAACATCAACACGTTGGATCTGTATGACACACACACACACACACACACACACATACAGTATACACACAATTGATGAGCTCACGTGCCATTCACACAATCTTGCGCCCTCATGCTTTCAGCCACATACTGTAACCCTCACCCAATCACACGGATCTCTCACTCTCACACACATACACACACACAATCAAATGTAAGAACACAGCGAGCATCCCACAGCTGGGCACTGATGACAGAGAGAGTGAGGGCGTTCAACCTGCTGTGTGAACAGGCAGTATTTCCATACAAATCAATGGAGCGTCAGGCTAAGCTCGGGGACACATCAGGGGACAAGCCTGGTCACACACGCGATGAAGCTGCACACACACACACACACACACAAGTGCACACATCACGACATGCAGGCACAGGAAACCGCAATCACCTGCCCTTTACACTACGGCGCACACACACTCGAACACACACAGCCAGCTGGCTGAAGATAGCACATCTAGAGGATGGGTGAACAGACAAGGTTACTTTGACAGTAAAATCTGCTGCACTGATTACTGCGTGAAAACTTCAAATTTGTAAAAGATTCCGTTTAATTAAACTGTTAAGATAACCCAATTAGGGTCACATACACTATATGTTTGAAGTTCCTCTATTATTTTCATAATGTTTTTGTAAAGGCCCAATTAAAGGAGTAATTCTGGGCAATTCACAGAGTTTTAGAGACCAATGTCACTCTCGTATCTGTTCCCCCAATTTGAAGCAACAGTTAGTAGCCAGTTAGCTTAGCTTAGCATTAAGCTGGAAAAAGGGAAAACAGTTAACACTGGCTCTGTCCAAAGGTCACAAAATGTGCCTCCCGGCAAGAAGAAACTATGTGTTAAAAAAGACAAGTTGTGCTGTTAGGAGGCGTGTTGTATGAGACTATTTCTATTAACCTTTGGTACAAAGCCAGGTTCGCCATTTCCCCTTGTTTCCAGTATCTATGCTAAACTAAGCTCATCAACTCATTCAATCAATCAAGTTTACTTTTACAATCACAGCAAAATGTATTAACTAGCTAACCAACTTTTAACTCTCTGCTAGCTGTAGTTTCACAATGAGTGTACAGACAGGAGAGGAGAATCAGTGTTCTCATAACTCTTGGCAAGAAAATGTATTTCCCACAATATCACACTAATAGAGGAATTATGAGAAATCTTAATTCTACATCATACGATGATATTTTAGACAACAGTGTGCACCCAACTTTGTGACAGCAGTTGAAGGAGTTCCTGTTTCAACATGACATTTCTCTCATGCAGTGTCTTGTTGCAATGCTGACTTCCAGTCAGGCCTTATTTCCCAACATCTGTGCCCAACCTCACTAATCCTCTTGTGGCTGAATGGGAGCAAATGATTGACATGTTCCACTATCACATTTTTGGCATAATGTTTGTGTGTCCACATACATTTGGCCGTCAAGTGAAAATTTGACTCTCCTTGCTTATTGTATTTAATATACAGCGCACACACTACTGACCTTCTTTTAGCTTTGCTTTATGAGCCCTGCCATGAAAGCCCTCCTGTGTATGCAGTAAATATACTTTTCGTTTTAAGTATTGCTGTATCTGCCCTCATCGTTCTGTTTGATACCCACTTGGGTTGAACAAGTGCATCAGCTTGCTGAGAACCAATTCAGGCCTTTGATGGAAAATGAGATATGGTTCACAGTTTAATTAGTCTCCACATGTGTGGATATGTCTTCTTTTTCTTCTTCTTCACCATCATCTTTACTTGCAATAGAGGTTAGTGTCACATCATCTTCAAGCCACAAATAAAATTCTGCAAGCAAAAACTGGATACTTCTTATCTTTTTTCGCCTGAAGACTGTCAAATGTAAAATGAATTTCAGCCCAAATACATGTCTAATGGAAATGGAAATGCCAAAAAAAAATGCTCACCAGTCTTTTTTTTCTCTTTTTTTCAAAAAACCCATAATGTTCAAACCCTGCTGCACACCAATTTTATCTGCCATCATCTTTCTTTGTGATGGGGAACAGGAATTAACTATCACATTAGAGTAAGCATATTAAAAGGATAAGAGCATCACTAGAAGCCCGACAAAATTGTCCAGTGACGGGGAGAGAAAAAGGAAAGAGGGAGCAGAGAGGATGTGAAAAGGTGAATGCTGTAAAAATGAATAAGAAGGGGGGGGGGGGCAAAAGGGTGAGGAGGAGGAGGAGGTACGAGACCGATGAAGGTTGAATTACCCCGAGTGCCAGAAGGAACAAAGACGAGGAGGAGAGAGTCCAAGCGAGGGCCATTCATGGTCTGCTGTTTGGCGAAATAAAACACAAGGATGGAGAAGGAGTGAGATGAAGAGTTAGGAGGGGTGATCAAACAAGCGGGCAGAGGGAAATGAGAAGGAAAGCAGAGACAATTCATTATTAAACTGGGCAGGCTGGACAGCTCCAGACGAGATGGATGAAGGGAAAAGAAAAATAGAGTTGAGAACAGAGAGAGAGAGAGAGAGGGAGAAAGAGAGAGAGACATAGGAAATGAAAACAAACAAGCCATCATCCATCCCATCCCTCCATTGTTGCTCAGTTCCCCTTAAAGGTCGCTGTGCTTTTCTTCTACCAGTGTCGACAGGAGGGAGGGAAGGACAACGACGGAGTGGAGAAAGGAGGGGGGGGCAGTGAAGATTTATTTATCGAGGGGAGGGGGAGGACGAGGAGGAACGGCGGCGGCGGCGCTTCAGAATTCTTGATCATCGCCACGGCGACCAGTCACCTGGCAACCGGGTACACAATGGCTGCGGTAGCCTTGGCAACAGCGTGGTCTCCGTCGGATAAACGGCGAGGATGATGAGGCGGGCAGGCGGGGGAGACAGGTAGACAGATGGAGTGATAGGGAGAGAAGTGTGAGATGGAGGGCAGGAGGGTGAGATGGAGCAATAGAGGGAGGAACAGGAGGAGGAGGAGAAGGAGCAGGTGTGAACAGAGAGCCGCTATATCACACCTCAACAGGTGCAGAGGATCGGCCAAATGTGTGTAAAGACATAATGAGAAATGTAATGAGCTACTGACCAGGAGAATGGCCCACCATATGTGACCCCGCATGAAGGAAGGATGTGTTTGTGTACCTTATTTGTGTATGTGTGTGTGTGTGTGTGTGGGCGTGTCTAAATGAAAGGCAAGTGATGGCTTGCTTGCGCGTGTGTTCCCCCTTGGCGTCTGTGCCAGCCGCTAGCTCGACTCTCAGGTTTTAAAGCGACTACAGATGAACGCCCCGCAAATGATTCAAGCGTGCCATAGGAAGAACTTGATGAGTCACATGTCGGTCCTAAAAAACACTGAGTAATACATCAGGCCCGACTTTATTTTTCTCCAACAGAACTTTTCGCTTTTGTAGTGATTCATATGTACGTCAGACGAAAGCTTACATTGCATATTCATGTGAAGCGCCCACACATATGCAAGCACACGCGCACGCACACACACACATACACACACACTCACACACACACAGACGTTGTGACGCAACACCAATGCAAACCACGATGAATAAACATGTAGGACAACAAGAAGAAAACAGCGTACCTACACACACACACTAAAACGTACATCACACAAACTAAGTTGATTAAAAACATAGTGAGGCAATACATCACCGGCACACACATCCTCTAAATTAGTCCGTTTTTAATTTGACATTCTGCATGGACATGATTTAATAGTTAACATTTCAGATAAGACTTATTGAGGCCTTGGGGCCCAACATTGCAGAAATTTAGTTATTTTGTGTGTGTGTGTGTCTGTGTGAGTGTGTGTTTGGAAGGGCAACTGAGATTGAGTTTGTGTTTGTATCAGTGTGTGTGTGTGTACTGTAGTACAGCCTATAAGCCCATTAGCCCCAGGTTAAGTGATTTACAGCTTCAGCTTTAAGCCCCCCCTGCAATCTCATCCCCAACACCCCTGTCTATCTGCTCGCTCTATCTGCCTACCTTATCTGGGAGATTACACACTCACACACACACACACACACACACCTGTCAGTCTGCTTGTGTAGTCACACTTCCAGACACAACTTTGAGCAGATAGGAGCTCGTTGTGTACCCGAAAACAAATATATGACAAGAAATCTACTAATCACACACATGCGCGTGCGTGCACCTCTTCATGCACCTCCTCATTAGAAGGTGTTGTGCTCCCGGAGCCAAACACAAAGGAGGTGTTTCATCTGCTGTATGTTTGTTCTCATTGTGGATTCCCTTTGATTCGGGCGTCCTCATCAATGCATCTAATAGCTCCATACACTCCGTCTCTCTGAAACGGTGAGCGTGTTTGTGTGTTTCAAAGTATGTACGTGTGTTCGAGAGCGAAAGAGGGGACAGGAAATATGTACAAGAGAGAAAAAAAATGTGTGTGATCAACCTAATAAACTTCACGGCTGCTCTCTCACACAGCCACTTTTACAAGAGCGGCGAGCAGCCTCCAACCTCAGAGACAAAAGGAAATGTAGAAAGCAGCTCTAAGGACAGATAAAAGCAAGAGAGGGAAGTGCTAAATGATTGCTAGAGCTCCTGCATCAGCCCCCCCTCACCCTCGTACAAGCCTACCTCCCTTACCTCCTCCTCTTCTTCTCCTCCACCTCCTCCTCTCCCCCCGTCTGTCGGCCCCCGTTTTTTATTCTCTATTTCAAAGGGACAAAGAGAGAAAAAGGGAGAAACCAACGGCGGCAAAGCAGCAACTCCACTTACAAACACGCAGGCATTATAATGGGGTGGCCGCTGCGTTGCCACGACAACACACAGGGAGGTGTGTGTGTGTGTTGGGGGGGGGGTATGGCGACATCGAGGCAGAGATGGGAGAAAGGAGGAGGTAGAGTAGGTGGCAATAAAGAAAGGAAGAAAGAAAGAGGTTGTTATCTCGGGTGTATTTACCTGTAGCTCTCATGGCTGTTTGGCAGAAATGTCTCCTCTGCGTCTTGCCACTGATCTGCCGTGTCACTCAGCGAGCCGATGTGTTTATCATGCCATGCTTTATCGTATGGGAAAGACAGCAGATAGAGTACAAGCTCCTTGCTCGGAAGTGCAGCTCACATCTACATTCAGGTGGTGCAAACACCACCTGAGCTTTGGTGTGACTGCATTTGAAGAGATATTTTTAGTTTTAATAATGCTGATAATTATTGTGCCTGTTACTTTGTCGCAGCTACTTGTTGGAGATTAGTTGTTGACACAGCGGTGTTTCCCAGCAAATATTTTCATGTGGAATAAATATAAATCTGACAAGCTGAACTAATGTTGAATGGAAAAATAAGGGTTGAGATCTTGGCTGCTGTCTGCATTGTTTTGTTAAATCTTGGCCTAAATAGCTCACTGACATCATTTTACAACATTTTCTAAAGCTTGAGGTTTCTGCTTAGCATTTGCCGTGCCACTATAATTCTGAAAATATGTGGCTCCTTTGTCGATGTTAAGTCTATCTTTCAATATATGCACGTGCTTTCAGTGTGAACAAAGCGATCAGGCACAGCAGACGAACGCATGACGGCAATTGGTCATTCCAACAGTTAGTCAATAAGTACAACGGGATTGAAGCATTAGCCTGGCTGCCTGTCATGATTAACTGTCTGTCTTTCTCACCACTCACACACTACATTTCACCAGGAGACATGATCCCCTCTGGATATTATGGCAAGGGTGAAAGCCAAGAGCGTGGCACGTGTCGCAACCTGTTACCTTTTGCTCTTCAACGCTACGGCTGTGGTGCTTTAGTCACTGATGATGTCAATCAATAGTGTAATGCGAAGTCTGTTGTAGGAGCAGCGTCTGAGTCAATGGCGCCTCACATTCATCCTCTTGGTGCACAGCAGCAGAAGGACAAGTCAAGAGGAGGAAAGAATCCAGCAAGACAGAGGAAGAATGTAATGCATGTAGATCATGTCAGCTCCAGTGTGTTGGATTTCAAGTGTCAACATACTTTAAATCTAGGATCTTATCAAGATAATAACAGAGACTATGGGCAAACAACTGCTGGCTCCAATTAATGGACTGATTGGACTACAGTCAAATACACTTTCATTTAGTTCAATCTGAATGTTTTCTTTTTTCACTCTGTTTGACAGTGTAGCATTTGTGACTTCTGGCTGACACCGGAGTTTGCAATAAATAGTTAACTACAGTGCAGCATACTCACCAATAGTGGTGAGGTAATGGTAATAAAAAAGTAGTGGAAAAGGAAAGCAAAAAACGAAAGAAAATTATTACAAAATGATTTTCAGAAAACTGCATTCACAAAAAAACTATTATTCTCAAGATGTTTCCTCAGACAACTCCCAACTCCAGCTTGTATGGAACCATTAATTTGGTCAACAGAAGTATGTAAATTAAGAACATGATTCTGTTGAACTATATTGTGATACTTTTTGATATTGAATTATTGTTGTGTATGATCCTTAAAAACTGGGTAAACTATATTCTGCATAACAAAAGTCAGTTGACTTTGGTAGTTTTAGCCTCTACTAGATATCAAGTCACAGAAGCTGACACAGGCACAGCTTTGAGTTCAAGTCTGCACTTAAGCAATCCTAGAGGAACCAAACAAACAAACCATAGCTTTGGCACAGGACTTTCCAGAAGGATGTGGTTTAGCCAGCTAGTGGGAGAAAGTAGCCAGCTAGGGGGGTGTGGGGACCCCTTGGAGAAGAATTTTGCCCTTAATTGGTTGATCTTAATTACTCCATGTTTAAGTGAGTTTTGTCATTTGAGATGGCTCTGCTGTAAAAAGTGCAATGTAAATAAACAATATTCATTCATTCATTCATTCATTCAT
Organism: Centropyge bicolor; assembly: GCA_037975185.1. Lineage (NCBI taxonomy): Eukaryota > Metazoa > Chordata > Actinopteri > Pomacanthidae > Centropyge > Centropyge bicolor. The sequence continues at coordinate 738,919 of JBBMOC010000030.1, forward strand.
TCATATATTAAGGCCATAAACGTCTGTGTGGAGTAGATTGAAAATGCAGCATCGTCAAGTTGCTGCCATCAGTGACTCCAGAGTAGCCCATCTAATGAGGATGTTCCCTGTCTGTACAATTAATGCAATTTCTAATGTGTTTTGTCATCATTTATTTTTTGCTAATAGTTGTCAAACACTGAAGCCAACTCTCCACCCTCTACTCAGCAGGACACAACCTCTCAGCTGAGTGTACACACACACACACACACACACACACACACACACATGCAGATAGTGCATGTGGGGGCAGTACTGAGAGACAGGCACGTTTCTTTGCCATCATGGTTGCATTGTTTTCAAGCAGAGGCTAGTGGTTCTAAAATGTACATTCATAGCGAAATGTAATTGTTAATCCAACCTGTTTTAACAATCAAAAATTGATATAATAATGTAGCTGGCTGGACTTAAATGAGCAAAGGAGTAATGGCTGTTTGGCCCGCAGCCGGTGTTTATGGAAAGCTCTGTGTACAAAAGTGAGCCTCTGACATAGAGAACAAGCCACAGCAGTTCGCAGCTGTAAGCAAAAGGGTTTAAGTTCTTGCCTGTTTAAAGTATAGATGCCTTTCAGAGAGCATCTGCAGAGGTGGACAGGCCGAGCTGTGTTGCCTATTGACAGTCTGTGCATGGATCAAACACCTCGGGCTGTGTTGACGGAGACAAACAGGAGATGAACACGATGTCTGAATGTCAAGTTAAGGCTGTCAAAGGGTCAGAGAAGTCAATGATGGAGCCACTAGAGTCAATGAAGGGAGGAGGAACAGGGGAAGGGGGAGGACAGGATAGAGTTGGTGCTGTAAGAATCAAAAAGAGATGAATATCGAGAAGAGGATGGATGAGAGGGAGAGAGAGAGAGGATGAATGCAGAAAGGCATAAACTTAGAGCATACACTCGTGCCCATGTGGGATTGAAGAAATGATTCGGATGGGGAGTTGGAGAGTGAGACAGAGTGGAGTGCAGGAGGAGGCAGATGGAGCTGGTTAAATCCTTGTCCTGAGTATTGTACCAATTGTGGCAGAGAGGCAGACACAATAGCTGAGCGGTCTCCTGTCGCTTCCATAAACAAGATAAATTGATGGGGCTCCCCCGCCCACTAACATCCACAGTTTGTTTTTATTGCCTTCCAAGAGAACGGAATGGAAACCTACTCTGGTTAAACAAAAAGAAACCCTCCGCTAAATATTCCTTTTACGCTCTCTCAGGCTTTCTCACTAGCATCATGGATGAGTGGCAGCATTTGATGCCATTGTCTCATATGAGTAGCTTTGGCTTGTATTAGGAAGAGGCTCTTGCAGTCTGGCTCCCATGTTGCTGAGAACAAACTAAAAGGGATGTAATTCAATCAGTTAGGTTTTAAAAGCCACCCCTTTACAATATGATTTGATTATCCTTTTTTGACTTTCGATAGACAAAACATGATGGAGCATAACCAGTATTGATTTTGACTACAGTTCATCATCTTTGACAACCCCTGGGATGTTTTCTCTCAATAATATTTTATTATGATGGACAAAAAAAAATGTTTCACACAGATGCAGCATGCTTGGAGGAACACATGAAAATATTGAAACGTGATTTGTCAGTCAGGATGCAGAGATTACAGAACCCCAGTGCTTACGGAATGGACTGTAGTCTAAGAAACAGCAAAGAAAACTACATTAATAATAAGCCAGGGTTTTGTTCAAAGTCCCTATCTGAGACATTTTTTTTTAGATATGCTAATTTGATTCAAGTAAAACTCTTAAGAGCAGAACAGAAAACCTGAAAAGAAAGTAGAACAATCTTCATCCAAACATTAGATGACCTTTTAGAAACTGACATTTTTGCAGTGAGAAATCAAAAAAGAAAAACATGTTTATTAAAGTTGCTCCCTGTCTCCTCTGGTATTTATTCTGTGCTTGTCTACTTGTTGATGCAGTGTTGTTAGCGGTGATCTATGCTGCCTTCAGCGGAGTCTGTGATTTACCATGGGCTCTGACTCTGACACGGGCCGGGGAGGGGAGTTGGGTGGAGGGGGTCACGTTTAATGGCTGTCTGACCGCCATCCATCTTCCCACCCGATCAATGACGCCATTCAGGCAGATTTTACCCAATCAAAGCAGGCCTATGCTTCACGTCAGGATGAGGATGGTGTAGAAAGCCTGCTTTGCATAGACAAGTCCAAACCTCTGTACAGACAGATTACAAGGTTGATTAGAGATCTGAACAGCAGATACAGTTTTGTACACCTGAAACAACTCCAACACAGTAATAAAATACACTTTGATTGAGCAATTATAAACTGTGCACTAACAGGCCCACAGCTTACAGCATCTACATGCCTGTACAGCAGCAGCCCATATTTGTTATATTGCATCATTTTCTACAATGAAGCTGTTTCTAAAGCACTGACTTCATCTGTCTGCTGAAGTGATGGCTTTTTGTCATCCAGACATACGAGGTGTTTAAACTCTTCTCTCATTCCTGTATTTAACCTTGTGCTGCTGCTGCCTTTACATCTGAGGACATTCAATTCAGACATGTTATAAGTGTTATCAGCTCCAGCTTTATGAGATGCTCATTCAGACACGAGGCCAGTGAGATTGCCCTCACATTTACTTAACGAGATGCATGTTTGAAAGGGACATTAATTACAAAAGTTTCAATTATGGACTAAGCTAAAGAACAGCAGCAATGACTAGTGGATTAATCGATAAAAAATTGCAGTTATTAATATTATAATGACATAATTGATTTAATCATTTTCTTTAAAGCAAAAATGCCAAAGATTCGCTTTTTCCAGCTTCTCAGATGTGAGAATTTGCTGCTTCCCTCTCATATCTTTGAGTTTTGGACTGTTGTTGGGACAGAAAGGCATTTAAAGACATCATCTTGGACAGTGGGAAATTATAATAGGATTTTCTTTTCGCTATTGTCTGATGTTTTGTAGCCAAAACAATTATTTGATTAAGTGAGAAAACAATCTACAGATTAATCAATAACAAAAATAATTGCAAGTTGTAGCCCCGAGTGATTTTGCTAGCTGTCCCTTCAAGAGTCAACTGTGTGAAAATCTTAATGTTCACAACCTATGTTGTCAAAAACCAAGCCCCCCCAAAAACCAACAATAAGTAAGGGTTGACAAGACGGGAAAAGATTAGAATGAACATATGATGTGTCTTGCTGTTTGGTTGCCGACACTCAAATTTCCATTGTCAAAGTTTGCCTGAATGCACTAACAGGAGAGAATTACGAAAGCAGACCTACTCACAACTGCATTAGTAGAGAGGTGGGAAATCAATCTTCAAACTTACAGCGTGCATTGGAAAATGGTCAGCACTGATGTGAAGTATATGTGATTTGTAGTTAATGGACTAAAGTGTGCAAAACTGCCAGTATGGTCTTTTAAGCTAATAACCCCTCTGAGAGGCGTCCTTGTCAATCTCAAGCTCATAATCCATCTGTGTGCTCTGAGTGGCTGCTGTATTATTCATGGAAAAGTTTTGCTGTTCCTTTAAGGTAATTTATTTTTGTCATTCACTGCGAGTTTGTGCTTTGGGTTGTTTTAGTAGCCTCTGTGGAAAGCATTTCTGTGGGAACGAACATTGTTTTTTAGACGTCTTTATTGTGTTTTAGATACAGCATAAAAATGTGTGCGTATTTAAAGTGTTGGCTTCTGAGTAATAGCATATTGAACCAAACTTAACAAAAGAAAAATTGAAGAAAAACCTAAATCTCTCCAGCATCTAGTAACTTTCATATTCCCAAACTAATATTTGAATGGATGTAGATTGGTTATTTGTCAAATTAACTGGCAATAAAGAAGAATAGAAATCTAAATGATGCTTTCTCCATCGTCTCTTATGCACTCCACAATGACTTCTAACATTTTCCAAGTCACACCCAGGCTTGTTGCCCAGTGCCCTTTCTTCAGAAAGTAATCCTTCCCTTCAAAGTCAAGCATTTACCAAGGAAGCACATGGTCAGAATTGTAAATAAATCATCAAGTTGGGCCCAGACGTCCCACCAGGAGGAAGCCGCACACATCCAGCGGTAAATGATTGGTGTGTGTCTGAGACAGGCTTCTATAGAGGAGGTTAGAAGGCAACTGATGAATGGGAGTCTGTGGTTTAATGAAGTGTGTTTATTACCGGGCGATCAGTGGTTAACGGACAGACCTCCTCGGGTAAAATACTAAGAGCGCATATTACAGACAGACAGACAAGGAGGAGGGCGACAGATGTAAAGAAAGGGAGGAACAGAGAGTATAATGACAGAAAAGGAGAAAAAACAAAAGTCAAAGAAAAATAAATATAGACGATGAAAGCTAAGTAGAAATACAATTACTCAGTTTAGCTCATATATAAACACACTGTCTTGCATACAGACAAAGGGAGGCAGTGTCCATAGTAAGTGTCTAAATCACAGCATTATGATTGCAGGTCTCCTTATCACTGCAACAGTATGAGGTATCACAATATCCAGAGCACAATATCACCTAGCATAACGCCTTGCCAGACATTACACACGCACACAAATAGACACATAAACACACTCTGTCAGCTTTTCATTGTTATTTTATGTACAAGCGGCTCTGGGAGTTCCTCTCAAGGTCATCTTAATAGACTTTTGTTTTCTCACACATACTCGCTCACACCACCATATACTAACCCCGGTGCCATAAATCTCATTCACACACACACGCACATCCATCACCGTGAGAGAGTCAGAATGACAAATAATACCTCCAACAATAGGTCCTATTCATCAATATGGCCATATGTTTTTCAACAGTGAAAAATGCCAGAATAATGGACCAAAACGTATTCAAAGCAAACACATATGACAAATGTTTGAAAAACTTCATCACAGCCCAAATTGGAGATGACTGTTTCTGGCAGTGGGAAGCCATATACTTTGTGTTTCATATTGCTGTGTTCTGTTTTATGTACACTCAAAACAAATCTACACTGAGAGTTGCAATATGTTACGGATGGTGCAGAGAGCTGCCTCGTCATTTAAAGCCGTGCTTTTATAGGGAATACAAGGTTTGTGGGGGATGTAATCTTTAAAGGATAGTTTACAAGATGTAGTTTTTACTATCCTTCCTAGCAATAATAACAATATTGTTGGCACCAAGTTAATTGCTTAGATCTGGTAATGTGGTGACATTGCTAAAAAGATCTGACAGGGTAGGAAACATGAGCAGCCAGACAATTAAGAAATCTCCAGGTCAGACAGATGTATTTGGAAAAGAAAACCAAGGTAAACAGTGAAATCATCGCCCTCTTTCATGACAAGAACTATGACAGTAAGACCCAAGTTATAATAAACCAGAATTATTCATGAGTATTCAGGGCAGACAAAGAAATTTGGCATCTGGAAACAGCATGTTCGAGGATATCAAACAATTCTTTATATCTAAAGAATCAATGCTGCCAATGTTGCAGCTGGGTAAGCTATAACGGCTTCAAAATAAGCCTGTTGCTCAGCTGCAGTGTATTGTTAGCATCACTATATTGCTCAAGTCAGGTTAAGTCAATATTATTGTTGTAAACTAAGCCACAGTCACAAATTTGCCTTTCACAAAGAGCTTTACAGTCCTTACAACAGTCTCTATCCTGAGACAGTTCGGACAGGTCGGATTAACTTACCCTTCATAAAGCACTTCTTGGACCTGGACCGCAAAACCTCATGTGTACATCTTGTTAGTAGATGTTATGTTTGCACCTGACATTGTGTTTTTATTCGTTTCCACAACAAGATTGGATGTATCAAAATCATTTACAATATTCAGTGTTTGAACAATGGCTCATTAAAGTGTAAGCTGTCCGCATAGACGACTTGATCTAAACCAGAAACACATGCAGATGATTTTGATGTCCGTTGACCAACCATGCGGCCTCCTATTAGAATCTATTTGAATACACTCAAGCAGAAATGTAAAAGGCCAAATAAAGGCTAGATTGGGGCTCTGATGAGGTTCATAGTGTTAAGGCCACCTCGCCATCCAGCCCTGTTAACAATCTGCATTCAGGCACAATGCTGACTGATTACTAATCAGAGACTCTGAGAAACAGCCAGCTGCTCAGCCTATCACAGCCTCTGCAGACACACATACACACACACACGCATAAGAGTGGAGCAGAATACACACAGAGAGCCAAAAAAGCGTGATTGCATCTAGGTAAGGAAGCAAGTATAATGCCCATGATGTATGCGTTTGTGCACACACAAAAGACATTTACGCACATACTCTTTCTTACTTTTTCCTCTGTGTGTTTGTCTCACACACACACACACACACACGAATGCACACACACACTTGCGCAGACCTCTAACAGCCTCCAATCAGCAGCAGTGCCATGCAGAGATGAGAGGACCACACCTCGTTCTGAAAACAACTGAAATCAGTTTAAGGACACGTATTACCACAGCGCTCCTTGTGTGCCTCCCTCCTCCTCACCCGTTCTCCCCCTTCCTCACTCTCTCTCTCACGCGTGCTCTGCCTCTCTCCCCCCTCTCCCTCTAACTCCTGCTTTTTATTTTTCATCGCGTACCACCTGAGCTCTTCAAGGTTGCCGCCACAATTTGGGTCATTCAGCTCGGCCCCATTTCAGCCACCCCACACAGACACACACGCACGCACGCACACACACATGCATGCAATCACACACCTCCCCCTCTGTGTATTACCTGACACCGCCAGGTGGGAGAGACTCCATTACCGATTTGAACTCTGACCCCGCTTCGACTGCCTGGCCAGAGAAGAGAGATGTGTGCTGTGAGTGTGCGTGTGTGTGTGAGAGAGAGAGATAGAGAGAGTGAGGGAGGGAGACAGAGGAAAAAGAGAGAAAGTGGTGAGCAACTGAAATGAGGCCAGACGAAATGTTTGTGTGTAAAATGAGCGTTCACATTTGTTTGTGTGTGCGTGTGGATGCGTGCGTGTGTGTGCGGGGGTAGAGGTGGGCTTGGAGGGTTGTGTGTGTCTCAAATGACACCCCTGGCCGTTATTAAGTCCACGTTATTCTCTGGTCTCTGGCATATTTTCTAACTCTCCATATGTTCACATTTTACTCCTGAACCAACTTCATAACAATGCTCAGAGAGTTTGCACACACACCAACATCTTGTTAATATTCAAGAAATCCAAGAAGTGTGTAAATTTGGGAGTTGGCTCACATAAGCATCAAATCCCACTCACAATAACCTGGAAAAGCCTTTATTTTGATTATGAAAAACCCCAATATATTAGTTTTCGATGTTGATATTTGCCAGGAGACTGGCCCATAGTTTCACCTCATCCATTTATTTTATTGTGATAAGTGCTGTATCAAGTGAGAATTCTGCATAGATTGCCCATTTGTGCATGCAGAGAAGAGCACAGTTAAAGGGTCAGTTCACTCAGATTACAAAAACATATTTTCTCACTTAACCACAAATCGTGCTGAACCACACCGATCGTTTCAGTTGAAATTGTCCAAATTTTGAAATATAAGTCTCTGAGATTTCTGCCTCCACCTAAATACAATGAAGATAAATGGATTTTTACCTAGGGAAACAGTTGACAGTGTTTTCTGTGGACAGAGGAGCAGCGTCATTGTTTTTTGGAAAGAGATTGATACTCCTGACCTTTTTAAATGTTAGTTTTTACTGCTGTTAGTGCCACAAATGAAATTCCATTCACAACGGTTGTGCTGGTTTGGAGGCATAAACCCCCACCTGTTGATTCCTCCTATAGCCACTTCATGCTACTTTAAGCTTTTTCCCTTGCTCTTGCTAGAATTCCTCTCTTGTATATTGTTTTGAACTATGATGGAAATAATGCAGCAGCGGTTAGTTTGGAATAAACATGAAAAAAAAAAGCGGTCAGTAAACATGAGAGGTGATAAATGCCGTGGCTGAACAGCAAACAAGGAAAGAATGTCTGCTACGGAAAATCAAATTTAATGAACAGAAACTCCAAGGAAAAAGACATGGCGGTAGGTTACTGCCAGCACTGTTTGAGTGACGAGCAGGAAATGTAATGCCAAAACAACACAGCGTTGTTTATTTTAGTGCCAAAGATGGAGAAAATGTTGAAAAAACAAAACAAAGATATCATGTATTACCGATCTAATCAGGACGAGAGCTGCTTGCCAAAATGTTGTGCCTTTCTATGTAACACAGCACTCCTCAGCTCTGTTTACAACAGAAAGCCCCTAAGCAGCGCACTATGATATGGGAAAGAGAAGAAGAAGAAAAGAGAAGTGGAATTTTGGCAAAATTTGGGTGTGAGCTCTCCATCGAAGCAGAGCAACAGCCCCCTTCTGTTTTCTAAATGTGGCCTCCTGCCTCTCTCTACGGCATGCCAAGGCTGCTGCGGTGGGCGGAAAGAGGGAGAAGGGTTTCCTCTGTGTGTGTGTGTGTGCATGTGTGTATGTGTGTGTGTGAGAGCGTGTGTCTGCCAGGCGAGGGGAAAGAAGGAGAGATCTGCTGCATATGGATGTATCTTTGCATGTCTTTTTCATTATGCATTGTGTATCTCTGGCTGTTTGTGCATTTGTGCTGTGTGTGAGTGTGTGCGTGTGCGCATGGACGTGTGTGTTTGATGTTGAGGGAGGTGGCCGTGTGACAGAGCGCATTTGACAGAGGCAGGCAAAATGGTAGTCAGATCAGTCGCTGTGGTAATTGGGCGCTCTTGACGTTGTCATTTGCAGTGCCTGGAGCTGCCATTACAGCATGTGTTTGTCACTCTGTGTGTGTATACATGCAGTGTGTGTGTGTGTGTGCTATATGCCTTGACCGACGCTTCTCATTAGACGCACCCCCATAACTTATAAATATATGGCCGTAGCATATAACTTTACCTCAGCAGGGATGACTGTGATGTACGTATAAGTGCATACACACATTTATGCAAACCCCCCACATCTGTCCTCCCTCTCTCGCTCCCTCCCTCTGTCTGTGTGTTTCATAATGTGTGTGTTGAGTTGACATTTTACCGTTCTCTCAGTGCCGGCCGGCATCTCTCGCTCTGCACCCCTCAGTAATTTCCCCACTGACTGTCTGCTATCTGCCTGTCTGTGCCTTCCCCTGCTCCCTCTCTATCTCTCCTCTCCTATATGAGATGGTATGCCTGAATTACCTCCATTTTGTCACCATGACCTCAATATAGTATGTCCACCTCCCATATTTATGCTGTGCGTACGTACGCTGGCCTTCCTGTTTATACAGTAAGTCTGTCTTTCACTCAGGCTGGCTGTCTAGCCTCTCGCTCTGTCTCTACTGATAATGAGCGCTGATCAATTCATTACATTTACTGACCTTTACAGACACAGACTGTTAGTCTGGCGTCACTGGATGGAAAGGAATCAATAGTTCTTCATCAAAGATTGAATATAAAAAAGAGAGAACAGGGTTGAACTGCTCGTTGAACTGCTGTTTTAAATGGCCAATACCAAAGTAGCCAATAGCTTATACTTTGTATATTCACTACTTTAAATCCAATCAATATTCAGAGTTTCCCTCGGAACTTTACCAGACTGGAAATGCCTCTGATGCAGCATTATATATGGTCCAGTGAAACCTTTTACACTACATCCACTGATCCTGGGAATGATAATCATAATAGTAATTAATTCATGCACATTTAAAGAATTTGTGATTAGAATGTTTATCACTCTGAATGGATGAAGGTCTCCCTTTAAATTAACTCTGCAGAGGTTTCTTCCAATTTCTTTCAAAGCTTTTCCTGGTCTTCTCATACTCCATTCAGTCTTGTGTTGCTGCAAATTTGAAAACGAATGAGGATGTGGTGTAAGACAAAAATGAGCTTACCAGACGTCTGTAGCCTGCTCCTCATCTCTGACTGAGGCAACAACTTGAGGCAACAACTGTCAGCATTTACTGCATTGTGGGTAATGTAGGCGGCTGGTTTTTACATGAAAGAGGAACAAATTGAATAAAAGATGATATATCTGATTTTGCTCCATTGATTTTCCTTTTTTTTTTTTTTTTTTTACTGCTGCACATGGTCTGGGAGTACAATAATACAATGCTAAATTGGTGGACTTGTGGACTTAAAAAGTAGTTTAATATTGATGCTTAATCATTATTTTTCAAGAGTTTAGTAGTATTTTGGACTTTTTTTCTAACTATGGTTTATTGAACTTCAGTATAGTATCTTATTATTGGGTCTGTTTTTCATTAATATGTATGATGTTCAATGTGTACTGTATTATAATACAACATAGACATGCTGTGATATATCTGAGCATAAATGTCATATACTGCATATTAATGAAGTTTGTTTTTTGTGCATTTGGGCTATATTTGCTCATATTTTTAGGCATATGTTATAATCAATATCATTGCTGTCCTTTGCAAACCACACTTCTCCAAAACAGCTTTTTATGAGCAAAGAAAAACATGCCTGCTTTCAGCTTTGTGCCAGCGCAGTTTTCAGATAATCCACTGGATTATGTATGGTTTATTTAGTTGACAAAGCAGGAGATTTTTTTCCAACTCAGAGAGGAAGATATAATCCTTAAGTTTTTCTAAAAAGTTCAAAATTACTTTATATCAAATCAATATAATGTGTTAATCCCATTAAGACACTGAATGGGATATTAGGCTGTAAAACTAAACCTGACTTGACAATGTTGTTCCCATCAATACCAATGTGTAATCAATTATTCAGATATCTAATCAATCACACTCCATCAGCTTGAGATAAAGATGCCACTGAAAGGACTGACTCAGATATCAACAAACCAATAATCAGTCTGACCTTAGCAGAGGGTGACGGTGTTTTTGATGTGACTTGTTTCCGTTACTGATTACCCATGTTAGTTTGGGATCAGCTCAGCAGTATCTCATGATATCTCCAACCTTGAAGTTTCCATCTTTTTTTCTCTAGTTTCAATCTAGTTTGGCGTATTTGCTCCTCTGCCTGTTTGTCTCTGTTTGCCTTCTGCCGTTCTTACTCTCTGTTTATTGACCTTTGCTTTCTGTCTGTCTGCTCATCTGTCTTCCATGTTGTCCTCTTACCTCTTCTCCCATCTGTCTGACTCCAATTTACTTTCTGTTTCTGTACCATCCAATCACACACCTTCACATTCACACATGCCTTCCTTAAATCTACACCTACTCTCTGCTGGGGATGAACCAACAAACAGGTCTCCTGCTTTAGTCAATGGTGTGTAGATGTGCTTGTGTGTGTGTGTGTATGTAGGGGTGTATCTGTTGTTAATTAACCCCCTTCACCCCACCCAACCCCCCCAGGAGTGCCTCTGTGCTGAGCTCGATCCCTGAGCCCCAGCCTGCTAATCCACACCTGAGTCTCCCACACACACACATATACAATCGCACACAATCACACACACAGCGATCGCATAGTGAGTCGTTTAAGGTGTGAAAGATATGTAACTTGTGTAAATCTGTCCTTGTGTATGAACACAAAAGCATATCAGCACTGCAACACCTGTGCAACAGTGGTTACTGTGTGTATCTGTGTGTGATATCACACAGTCTGAGCTGGAACACATTATACACACCTGGGAGGATTTCAGACTCATATGCCACATTGCTACACACCCAATCGCATAAAAAACTAGACATACACACACCACAGCTATGCAGACACACACTCATACACACACACACACAGTCCCGGCCAGGCGCACCTCTCCAGGCCTGTGTGCGGTGTCTGGCTGTCACTGTGGCATGTTGTGCCAAAGACAGAGGAAAGCGAGGCTAAAGCGCTGTTACGCAACCCGCTAAGGATGACGACGGAGTCTCTTGATGACACACATACAGGCACACACAAACCCACAAACTCACTCAGGGCTGGGTCTGGATTACAGCTCTCTGCCTCTTTGTGTGGATACCAGACATGGGTGCCATGCTGCCAATGCAAATGCCAACCCAGATGCCAACCAGTGTGTTTGTGTGTGTATTTGTGTGTGTCTGTGTGTGTATGTGTGTGCATGCGTGCCTAAGTGTGTTTTGGGCAGGAGAAGAGTGACGGCTACAATGCACACACAAGTGGCGTGTGTTTGATTGGTAAGCAAACAAGCAGACTGGCGTGCATACATACAGCCGGCTGCAATGCATGCACAGTCAGACACACACACACACACGCACAGTTTGGCACATGTATGCACACTTATACAAACAGCCGCATAAACATGCATGAGTACACGCACACAAGCACACACATTCTCCATTGTGACTTTATATGCAAGAGCTAATTGTCTCTCTGGTGCTTTTTGTTTTGCCATTATGTGCTTTCTCCCTCTACTCCCCTGTTTAAATGGAGATACTGTCCAACTCTGCGTGTGTGTGCATGTGTGCCTGTGTAAATGAGTGTGTGTGCGAGTACAAGCATGCGTGCCATTTCAATCCCCTCACTTGGATGCCCACAAAAACGCTTGTCCTGAAAGAGTCCTGCTGTTGATGTGATTGTTTTATGGCTGTTTCCATATTTGGGCAGATTCAATATTCTATTCTACTGTCTCACTTGCCAACAGCTTTGACCACGCTATTTGCCTTTCCCTGTCATTCAGGAATGCTCAGGCCCATTCAAACCTAAACACAGCTTGTGTTTATACCGCCAGCCTCGTGAAACACTGGGCCTGTTAATACACTTGAGAATTATCCTAAAACAAATAACTTTCAATCGTCAAGGTCAGGGGACTATGAAAATATGTGATCCCTGCGTTCCTCGGTCCTCCCGGTGGCCATGTTGAACGTTATGAGCTGGGCTGGCAGTGGAGCATTTTATAGAGCCCATATTAGGGTTGGACGGTGATCAGGATGTTATTGAATGTGTGTCTGGCCTGCTAAATCCGTTGACTGGACGACAGAGCCAACACCGTCAGAGAGGGCTAAACACCCCTCAAAAGTAGATCTTGCTGAGCCATAGCTCTCTCTACACTCAATTTCACTTCCTTTTAGAACGCTGCGCCAGCACAAGTGAAAGTCATTGTCAAGCGGGAATAAAGGAGTACATTTCTGCAGCCAATCACTGTACAGGGAGGTGTCCAAAACTGCCTGTTTTATGAGCACAGTCTCTGGGAAACTGTCCTCTCTTGAACCTGTAGTGACCAGACACAGGTGTCCAGGATTTAATGAAGAGACTATGAATGTTCTGGCTAGAAAATACAGAAAAAGGCAGCACAGTATTTTTTTTTAATCATAAAAAAAAATTGAAGAGCTCCAGCATTTGTCACTATTTGAACAAGACTAAAAACTCCCAGCATCCAACAGTGATAGAAAACAGTCCACCAGCTGTTAGCCACAATTCTTGAATTGCCATTATCTTTTTGAAGCTGCTTTCCTTTACTTACTTTGATTTGTCTTTCTAAACAACCAGCACACAGGATGAAGTGTATTAGGAAAGCACTTAGCCACTTAGCAGTAATAGCTTAGCCACTCTAGAGCTGGTCTTTAACATAGTTACAGAATATTGGACAATACATTACAGAGAGGGGTTGCTGTTGTACAAGCACCTGTGACTGTTAGGCTGAAATTGGTTTTGTTCAAAATGGAAGCAGCTTGTTTCACTGCAAGTCTGCAAGTATGTCCCCATATGAAGTGGGATTCCTAAACAAATACACACACGAACACACACACACACACACACACACACACACACACACACACACACACACACACACACACACACNNNACACACACACACACACACACACACACACACACACACACACACACACACACACACTTTGTTTTGGATTTGTACAGCTAAAATACCTATTATCATGCATGTGTTTTCCTCTCATATTAAATGCATGTGTTTTGCTATAATGATCTCCTCTATCCACCTATGGAAGTGCCGTCAGCCTTGTAGCGTGACCCCGTCATTACATATGTGTGTGTGGCCATGACTCTGACACGTGGGCTAACATAATAACTGCTATGATAATGAAGCAGCAATTTCCCCCTGGACCCCATGCTGCTCTTAGGTAAATGCCGTGTTTACAGACACAAATGTTATGATGTGTGAGGGGATGCGGTTGCATCTGTGTAGTCTGTGTGTGTGTGTGTATGCGTGCGTGCATGTTTTGGGTATGTATGTGTGTGTGGACAGCTGGGCGGCTGTGTTTGGACAGTTGACAGTTGAGTGTGACAGATGACGTCTCTATCCTACCATTATAGAGAGATGAGAGCGAAGGACGAATGTGTGTTTGTCCATGTGATTTACTGGAGGTAGGAGGGTGGCTTTCAACCATCACACACACACACACACACATTACAGCCAGTGTGTGTTTGGGGGTGCCCGTGCATGCGCTGGCGTACATGTGCATTTTGGTGTTGTTGTTGAGAAGTGAGGGGTGTAAGCTGACAACCATGACAGATGATGTCTTTATCCAGCTGTTTCAGAAGACTTTGTGCTATTTGTGTGTGTGTGTGTGTGTGTGCGTTTCAGGGTCATATCTGCCCCTAGGCATTTTGGACCTGATTCTACTAGGGCGGGATAAAAGGGAGGGGTTGTTACAATTCACACCCCAGGAATGTCTGTACTCCTGTCTACTCTTCTGGGAATTTCCTCTTCTCTCACCCTGTTCTCTTCCTTCCCCCCCTCTCTCACTCATTCCTTCATCCCTGAGGTGACAGGTAGAGGGAGGAGGGAACGCCAGATGCACACCTGGTTTATTTTTGCGGAGAGAGACAGAGAGAGACAGAGAGACAAAGACAAAATAGAGAGAGGTAGTCCTTGAGTTAGTCCTCTGCATCACTGGTTTATTCATTCAGGATCTGCTGCATAAGTGTATGTGTGTGTCTGTGTGTGTGTGTGTGTGTGTGTGTGTGTGTGTGTGTGCGCGTGCGTGTGCACTTCCATGTCCTTGTTGGTTTGTGCATCACTGCTCTTACTTATGTGTCCTCTATCTGGCATGCATACACAATATATGCATAATACGCCATTTGGTGGGACACTTTCATCTGAAGTGCTTTGCAGTAGTATGAGTGTATACAAATTCACAGTGATGTAGATCTAGATATCTGCAGCTTGAAGGACAGAGCAGGTACACCTTTAAGTTTTGTTGGGAGGTTGGATTGGAGTTTAGATCCAGCTGATCATTTACCTAGCAAATGATATTGTCTCTGTTCTTCCAGAGCACCATGCCTAGCTGCCATGGCAGTAATAATAGGCTATTATGATTATCTTAAATGTGTGTTTAGTGGTAATGCCGGATGCGTATAGCCGACTACACAATATGGAAAGGTTGTTTTAATTTGTGAATAGAGCACTGACCTCATCACTCCCTGAGGCATAACTTTAAGCCTGCCTGAGTTTGAATAGGGTGTGACAATAAATTTCCCACCTTCAGGGGAAACTACAATCAGAGCCAACAGGTGAGTGTTAGACTGGAGGTGGGGCTGATAAAATGTTAATGGGATTTGAAGGCTTACCATGATTCTGAGTTCTATCGCTTGAATTTTATAAAGCCAATCTGCACAAAAAGTGAAGGATCATCTAAAATTTATTGTCATCTTAAACTAGAGCTGTTTGTCCAGGTGCACCCAGCTATTGTTCACTCCTCCTTCTATTAACAATGCAGGGAAGACACCAAAGTAATTGCAAATTGAAATATGTAGCATGTTGTCAGTCTCTCCACTGGTGAGCCGAAATTCAAATTACTGTCTGTGCAAACTACCTCGAGACTGTGGAGCTTTTGGGGAAGAATATCAGCTACAGCAAATATTTGAAAATGTGTCTGCTAAGTATAATATTAATGGTCTTATGATTGAGATTTTCCCATGCGTACAACCGTAGTGTGAACTGCATTGCTCCCAGTGTACTGGCTGTGGTTGGAACAGGCTTTTTCTGGACTGTCAGCCATGACAGATGTGACCCTAAGCAGCTACCATTTCTGAAGGACATCTCCACCGTGTTTTTGTTTTCAACACATTTTATGGGCCCCATGTTAGAATATGTTAATCATAAATCATGAAACATTAAGTTCTTTCCTGTGTCCACATCCTGCTTTCCGCTGTCTCTTTTCTATTGGCAGTTAAGCAGCCTAACTACTAGACAGAGCTGGAATTTAAACAAGCAGAAGACGAGACTCTGACTCCTATGCAGAGTTGTTATGTCATGGCAGAAACCTAGGTGACTGTGGACCAAGCCAGGCAATTTTAGAATATCAAACCAAATGAGTTGGCTCACAATTTGAGGTAGCAATCAATTTATGCTTCCTTTTAATGGCTTGCTGAACGTTTTAACTGCCGCTTAACAAATACCTGTCAACATAACTGCAAAGGAAATAGGGAGTAGGGGTGATGTAAAACCTCTAGGAATCAGTGTAACCTGTGATCAGACTTTTTCAGTCCTTGAGGCACCACAGCACTAACACGCCGCTCTCAGCTCTGCTGCAGAACACTTTCGAGGTCAGCTCTATGACGCCTGAAACAAAGCAGGCGACGGAAGATACCCTGCTACACTGCTTCCCAGTGTGATTGCCACCTCTCCTGAGAACACTGACGCCGGGAAGCTCGCTCCGCTGTGCATCAACACAGTATCGCATACTGAACCAAGATTACAACATAGGCTTCTTCTTCGTCTTTTTTTTTTTTTTTTCGGTAGTGTGACGGTCCATGAGATTTTCCTGTCATGGCCTTGAAATTCCAGCTAAGACACAAAATGCGAGTTTCACGGGTAAAAAGCGAGACTTGACAGGTATGTCAGCAGAAGGGGCTGAGTATCTGGCATGTGGGAATGGTTTTTAGAATACTGGGTGAGCCACTTTCCAGGCCAAGGTTGTATGTATGTAGAGGGAGCTTCTGCTATTGCATTAGAAAAAAAAAATGGAGCAAGGGACAGATTTGCATTTGGGTAAAGGTGCACATGTACCTTGGGCTATCCTGTCTGTTCCGTGTGTGCAGTCTGCATCAGATAGACTAAATTACTAAAAGGTCAGTCTTCTTACTTTCTACCAGAACGCTATCGCACGGTAATCTTCCCTTAACAGAAAAACTGACCTTGGGAAAATGTTGGCAGAAATGTTATTCTATCAGGTTATGCAGCAACACGAGATGTCCGACATATTTGTCGCAGAGCTCCTCGCATTCAACATGTCTGGCTGCATTGATGTGGAGTGGCTGAGTAGAGTCCCTGTGTTTTCTTTGTGCTGATAAGTGGCCGGGCCTTGGGCACTTGTATTTTAATTAGCATCAGGTTGTATGAACTCGAGAAATGTATGAAACGGCGGTGTAAGATCCGTCCTTTTGCCGAATGTCTTATGAAGAGGCTTTGTTGGCGACGGCAAAATGGCCAGGGCGGCTGAAGGAGAAAGAGCTTTGAGCAAGAGAAAACAACCTGAAATGGCGGTGGCTGCTGGGTTCACGGCCGGAGCACGAGTGTGTGTGTTTAGCAAGAAAGATACAGAGAAAGAATAGTGCAGGGGGAGGACTAAACACGAGGCAGCAGAAAAATACAACCTGACAAACACAAGTATTGATTTAAATGTCCTCCCATGTCTCTCTTTCTCTCCCTCTTCCCCCTTTTCTCTCCTTTGCCCTCGCCATCCCCTCAGCTTTTATTTCCTTGTCTCTCTGCCTTTTTTTCCATCTAGAGAGCCGCTGGAGGACTTTATTTTCTATCCATCTTGAAGTACTGTAAGGATGGATGGAGGACAGGATGGAGGGGTGGAAAAGAGGACGAGGCTTTAAGAGGGAGGCAAAAATGAATTGGAGAAGAAAAGTGGAAATGGAGAGACGGTGAGAGAGAGAGAGAGAAAGAGAGAGAGAGGGAGGGGAAAAATGGGGCCGGTAGTTGTTGAAATGAGTGCAACCGGTGCAGCTGAAATGGAAAGAGATGCTTAAAGTGGAATAGCTGTAAAAAGAAAAAAAAAGGAGAAGAAGAATAAGAAATAGAGGGAGCACGAGACGGACAGGGAGGGAGAGAAGAGGAAAAAGGGGAAGGAGACGAGGTCTAAAGCAAAGGAGGAAGGGGAGCAGACGGGGAGCACAGGAGCAAAGGATGCTGGGAGAGGTAAAGGTCTTGTCTGCGTCCCCGCTTCCCCCCCTCAACACCCCCTCGTTATCCCTATTAGCACCTGCTGGGCTAACGAGGGCCCCGCTCCCCGTTGCCAAGGCAACTCCTCACCAACCTTCGCTCATTCTTTCTTCCCTTCTCTCCCCCACCTCCACCACACACACACACACACACACACACACACACACACACACACACACACACACGCACACACACCTCTAACTCCAGCAACCACTAACTACCTTCAATCTCAACCCCTCCCTCCTCCCCTCCGCCGCCTCCTCTCCAGGTAATGAAAGGAAGATATGAAGCGGAGGGGGTGTGGGGAAGGAGGGGGAGGGAGCGGGGGGTGGCTCTGAAAGGGAAAGAAAGAAGATTTGAAGTGAACATGCATTATACCCTGCTTCCCTTCCCTCTGCCATATTATCTGCTGCTGTATCCCATTGACTATTCAATGCATTCAGATGGTGTACTCATTGATGTAATGGTTGGATGTGGAGTGGACAGTGTTCCCTGGTTGTATTGCAGGGAACCAATGAGAGAAACCCATAAACACAGAGACAGAGCTAATGCAGTGCATGCTGCCTTCACTGACAAGCCTTTCAGTCCTTAGAGTGAACTTGAACTCATTCTGTATATTGGACTTCATGGTTAGTGCACCTATTCACCTTTTATTATATACCACATATTTACTCATCAGATATTTTCTTAGTGTTCTATGTATTCAGATCCTTTACTTAACTAAAAGTAATCATACCTTAGTGAAGAAATACTGTTTTGCGAGTCTATTAAAATGTTTTACTTAATTGTTAGTATGGCTGATATTGACCTGCAGCTAACAGTTGGCCTCTTTCACGAAAGACATTTTAACATGTCACAGAGGGAAAAGCACAGGTGTAAATAATCAAAAGAGTGATGACTGATTTAATTTGAGCTGCTTCACTTTCAGGGTCCTGGTATTGTTCATTTTGGCTCACTGTCACGCTGTCGTGGCTTAGTGGGACACTTGACTAGAAAAGACTAGTTTCATTTGTGAGTCACATTTTGTTAATGTTTCTGCCTGCTGTGAAAACGAGCTGTTGTTGTTATCATCAGCCACAGTGTTTGATTAATTATTTTGTGTATAAAAACTTCAGAAAACTGTAAAAAAAAAAAAAAAAAAAAGAATAGAAGAACAGAACAGTAATTGTGTAAATACATTACATCATGGGTTTTGACTGTCACAATGCTAAAATAAACATCTTTGTAACAAAGATAGTCAGATGTTATGATATGGAACAACATGTTTTCTGACATTGGCTTTGAAAAACTGCATTCAAAATAACATCCTGCAAATGCATGGAGCAGAGGGAGGCCCTCGCTTTTATTGCTCACAAAACACCATTTTGTTTTCTTGTTCTTTCCATCCTCATTCTCTCACGTTCCCCCTTGATCGTTCAATACTTTCTCCGGCTCTCTCGGAGAGATGTCTCAACAGCCGCGCTCATTAATTCATGAATGTGCTGAAAGTGCTCACTGTTGTGAAGGACCGCGGGGAGGCATCCTCAGTGAACACAGGTACACATAATCATAGGAGCACACACACAAACGTTAAGGGTTAGGACAAATGGGATTAGAGTAATCTGATTACAATAACTAGCATTTTCATTCAGTAGTTTTCAAAATGAAGTAAGTTATCTTTTCTATCTATTCTTTGTAGAGCAGATTTTGGAGAGAAGCAAACCCACAATATATATATGGATACTGTCAACTTGAGGATCTCTACCAGGCTGCATTTTAGAAAGTAATGTACCCAAAACTGCATAGACACACACACATTCTCAGGTACACATACACACAGCCACCCACACACAGAAGGAAGTGGTTGTGAATTCACCGTGTGTCCAGTAAGTGCTGATAATGAAGCTGTCTGTGGTGATCAATAGAGATCAGCTCTCGTCACTTCTCGCCGCTCTGGCCCTCTCTGCTTCCCTCACCAGTCTTATCTCAGCCCTCCCTCTCCATTCCCCTCTGCACCTCCTCACTCCCTCTACTGATTTGTGTTTGCTCCATCATCGCTCACTCTCCTCTCCCCCCCATCTCAACTAACACAGCCGGCCTAGAAAATTTTGGTCCAGCTAGTTCCTGTCTCGAGGGTAGTGCCTCATGCGGTTCCCATGCATGACTAAAATTGAAACAAAAATGAATTAAGGTCATTTTTATGTTTTGGTAACGGCAGTTTTTCTTAAATGATAATCTTTGAAATCCTTAGTGGTGTTTGGATGCAGCTTTAATAAAACCAAACTTTAAAGAATATCCCATTAACTATAATAACACATTTAAACGGCTTCATTATCTAAATCACATATTTGAAAGTAAAATTAAAAGGTCGTTAAGATTATTTACCCAACTGTTTGTTTTGATTTTGGAAAGTTGGTTTTAACCTGAAGTATTTTCAGATTTTGCACTAACAATGAGCATTTTCAGATGCGTTTACTGTACCTTTGCTTTTCAGTCCTAAAAAAAGTAATTTAGATAAAGTCCACATTTCTCCATCTCCTTGCAATTAAGCTGGCAAATATTATAAAATGTTATCACAACTGATATGAGTAAAGAGCATATTTTGGCTTGCTTTGAAATCGAGGGAGCACGCATTATCTGACAACAGAGGCACAACATGAATTCTGACTGCTTCATAATTTATTTTAATTAGACAAATCTGAGGTTGAGTATGAAGTCATGCTTTCACCAGTAACGCTCTCCTCTTTTCACCTTTGGTGCAACAATAAATGGAAAATCTGTCATGAAACTGTGATTATTGATTTTAAGAAAATGATTATTACATTAACAATGTCAGGCTGCGACCCGTATATGTAAAATAAGCCTGAATCAAAATCAATGCCAGTGCCATCAGTGCCCATGAAGTCCAGTCAGTTCTAGTCTTAAATGTCAAGCAGCTGCACTCTACCATCAATTTCCTTAATCTTCCTCCCTCTCTCCTCCTCCTCCTCCTCCTCTTCATGCTCTCTGCACCCTCCCTTTCAGCTCTCGGAGAAGATCTTGGTTGATTGCTGTGGTTGATGGCTGTGAGGAGAGAAGGAAAGAGGCGAGATGGAGAGGGAAGATGAGCGGGTGCGGCAGAGAAATGACGGGGTGCTGTTTGCCCCCGCGCACAAATTTTGGATTTAGGGTTTTCAGATGTTCACACCACTGCAGCTGCGAAATGGATGAGGGAGAGAGATGGGGGGGAGAGAAACGAGGTAGTAGAATGGACAAGTGAGAAAAAATAACAAACTGACAGAAAACTCGGAGTGTTAGCAAAAATAATAATAGTTGCAGCAAACACTGGTCCTGCAGTTGAGGTGGTGGTGGTGGTGGTTGGGGATGTTGTTCTTGCTGTTGCTCTGGTCGTAGTTATTGCAAGTTATGCTGTTTTTGTTGGTATCTTGTGCTGTTGTGTAGGTAGTTGTTATTGTGATTTAGTTGCTGTTAAAGCAGTAGGTGTGATTCCTCTTCTTGTCGCATTTATTGTTGCGATTGCCACCATTAATGTTGCCTTCACTTGTTGGCGGTCTTTTTCTTTTTTTGCGGACGTCTCGGTTGTTTATATTTGTTGTTTTTTTGTCGGAGCAACTGTTGTCATAGTTGTCGCTGCTGTGGTTGTTGTTGCTGCTGCTGCGCCTCTACTATTTTTCATCCATGTTGATCCAGCCAGCTGGCTGCTCATTCTGTGGCCCTGTGTCAACAGATAGGCCTGAGATGGATGCCCACTGGTCTTTTGTTGGAGAGAAAGAAAGAGAGACCCCCGCTAACGCCTCCCCTCCCGTTACCATTTTCTGTTTCTCTCTTTTTTAATGTCTGCCTCTGTCCTTTCAGTCTTTCTGCTGCTGTGATTTGTGGCAGCAGGCAGTGATAGGGGAGGAGGTAACTGTAGGGTAGACTTGTAATAACGGAGGAGAAGAAAAAGAAGGGATGGAGAGAGAGGCGTGGAGGGACACAGGGCACATCGCTGGGTAAATAAAGGGATGTGAGTTGGGTAGTAGCAGTTTGTCAGGCCGTACACATTGTGCCAGTGTGTGTGTGGATGTGTACGTGTGCACAGACCTGCGCTAAGTCAGTAAATCTACATGATGCATGTGAGTGCAGTGTGTGTGTGTGTTTGTATGCCTGCTCCACACACACATGCTCCGCTGTGAATCTTCTCACAGATGGACTGCTGCAAACACACAGCAGACCTCATTCATATTAATGAGCCAAATCTATACAATGAAAATTTAATGCCAACAATTTGTGACCGGGTGCCCAGTGTATATCAATGTGCACAATTAGTGGAGGAATTGCTATGTATGAGAGTGTGTGTACCGGGGCAGTCACTTTTTTATTTGAAACATTTGTTTCGAACATTTGTCGGAACGTTGGGAAAAAGTAGATATTCAAACTGTAATGAACTGTTTGAATTCAAATCACAGATAAGATCGCAAGATTTATATGCCAGGAAATGCCGCCCATTGATAAAGTTTTGTCATCTTTACTCGTGTTACTACTTTTTTTCATAGTGTGTGTTTTATGTTATTAAAGTTTTTGCACTTTGAGACTTTCTTTCATAATGAATGAAAAGTGCAGTACAAATTAAATCATCATGTAATATTATATATGAGGAGAAAATTTCACATTATTTTTGCACATTCAAATTCTTTTGAGCAAATTGAGTACAGTTTTTGTTTTTTGTTTTAAACCAACATGAAGTGTCACAGTAAGACGTCGTTGCACCATGAGGCTCCAGAATAGCTTCAGTGCTTGTCCTCGTAAATTCCTTTAATTTGTCACTCATCTGTATTTGAAGCCTCACAATCTATCAAAAACTCCACTGAGAGTCCTTTTAGAAGATAAGAAAAGCATCTGTGTCTTTTCTTTATCTTTCTGTGTGTAAGGGCTGAGCAATACTTTGATTAAATTGTTAATCAGCAATGTGATGTGTTCAACATTGAGATGAGAGAAGTAATTTTTTTTTAAACAAATCAGTAGTGACTGTTGTCATTTGTTTCTATTCACAAGGGATCATTGTGCCATGTTGGACGTTAATCCAAGGAGTCACCTGTCAGTCATTTAATACACTGATCTGTTTTATTGCGATAAATGATTGTTTCTTTAATGTCAACTCTGGAAATCACCTGTTTTCTCAAATCTGAGCCATTCATAGATGTATAGAAGTAAAAAATATGTTCTTCATTTTCTCTTTTAAAGGCCAACTGAAATTCCACATACATCCTTAACATTCTTCTTTTATTATGTGAAAATATTCATAACTTTCTGGTTTTTAGTAGATGACCCTTCAAAGAACTTCTTATTGGCTCCTCAGCCAATTAGTAACAGTTAGAGCCTATATTCCAACTTTTGCTGAGGTGATGATCGCAAATTTGAAAATGCTGACATCAGGCAGGATGCACATCTGTTTGCGCGCCTGTGTGTGTGTGTGTGTGTGTATAGAAAATGTGTGGGATTTTATTACGTTTTCCGTTTCTTTCCCATAAGGCCTCGGCTATGTGTCACTGAATCACCATCTTTCTCCCCCTCTCCATGTAAAAAATATCACCCAAAATAAACTGTCAGCGAGTTGCTCAGATGAAGAAATATGAACTGAAAATGTGTGTGTATGTGTGTGTGTGTATGAGTGTGTAAGCATCCCACCTGCGTTTGTTCTTGCCGATGTGTCATACCACAGTACGCTTATGCAGTTATTTGGCAGTGATGGTCGCTCCCATGTCAAAACACACGCGCACGCACACACACACACACACACACACACACACACACACACACACACACACATACATATACATACCTGATACCCAGTCCAATATCAATGTAAATGAGACAGGGGGACCACTCTTACACTGGGTGCACACAGCACTCAGTGTCACTGTCACTGCAGGAGAAGAGAGGGCGAGGAAGCAGAGAGTCAACAAGAGAGAAAAAGGGTAGAAAATGGGTAGGATGGAAGAGGAAGAGGAAGAGGAGGGCAGAAGAGCGGTTGATACTGCTCATTGCCATTGTTATTCCCCCCTGCAGAAAATGGCTACCTCCATTAAGTCACTAATGATCCCTGCATTGTGCCATGACAGTGTCGGAGAGAGGGACCGAAATGTCTGAGCGAGAGAGAGAGAGAGAGAGAGCCAGGGAGTGATACAGAGCAGAGGTGAAATTATGGAGTGAGTGATGGAGAGGGAAGGAAACCAGGAAAGACAGAGGAAGGGGAAAATGAGGAAGTGGCAGAAAAGTGAGTGTAAAAAGAGTGAGGGGACGATAAATGAAGGAAGAGTGAAGGATGGCGCTGCAGGGAGAGTGAGTGAACACGGATGTGACATGCATTTTCCATATGGTACAGCTTCCTAATGCGGCTTCTCTTCCGCGCTGCCGTGCCAAACGCCGACTTCTGATCCGTCATGTCGCTCACCGTCGCCGGAGCGTGACATTAATGGACATGCGTGGTACAAACAGGCACATGAGAGCAGATCCACCGACATGTAGTCATTCACACATCCAGTCAGAACCACTGAGGCGCTGTATTAACAGACATGCAAATGCAATCTTTTTTGACAGGAGCACAGACAGATTCTCCCTCACAGGCTCACGCACAGGACGCACAGAGCATAAACACATGCATCACGCTCGTGGGAGACCTATAGGAAGAGGCAGTTATGTCATTGAAAATTACTCTCGAAGATGAAGCAGCACAGACACAAATGTTCGGGCTGACTCGCTTGAACTTGAGCAACTTTTTTTCCCCCTCAAACTCACCTGTGTTTGCAACTCCCCCAAAATATCCTCAAATTAATCTCCTCCCTCCACGCCTCAACGAACACCGTAGTCACACAGCCCCGTCCTCCAGCCAATCACCGCAGAGATCTGCTTATTGAAGAGCGGGCGAATGCCACAGCTAGTTGTTTGATTTGAATTAGAATTTTAAAACATCTCCCTCATTACATTTTCCATTATTTAATCAATTATTCATGAAATCCACAAACGAGCAAGGGTGCTCGGATGCCGAGCAAACACTTGGACAGCCCTGAACTTGATTCACTGTTTCTCCTTCATAACCTCCAAGTATATGAGCCCCTGCCTTGTCTACAAGTGTCTCCTAAGGACACTCAGAGAGACGGAGGAGGAGGGAGGGAGTAGGAGAGAAGTCTGACAGGAGAGAGGACTGCCATGGAGAAAGAGACAGAGTTAGAGGCATGGTGGTAGCAGAAGGGGATGCGGAGAGGGGTGGCAGATGGAGGAAGATGAGAAGTGGGGCGCTTGGGAAAGCAGAAGGATGGAGGGGAGAAGAAACGGAGAGGATGGGAGACGCAGACACAAAGAGGAAGAAAGGCAGACAGCAAGACAGAGGGCAAACCGAGTTAAAGCAACCAAGGCAACCAGCAGCATCTGTGATCAATAATATGCATCCAATGTGTGATATGCGGAGCAGAGCGCCAGCCGGCCTCAGGCCTTGGATATGTTACATCACTGCCACCCACAGCAAAATACTATGCCTGCTGGAACAGGATATTGTCCTTAAATAATACAATAAATCACTTTATTTTCCCTCTCTTCACATCGCTCTCCGTCTTTTTTGTCTGCTCATCCCTGCCTCTGCGTCTCTAAGCCGGCAAGATAAATAAAGAGATGTAATGAGGAATCTTACAACCTTGTGAGAAGCAGCCATTATGTTCTTATATTACAACTCGTGAATAGTAAAAGGCCCTCGCTGTCTCGCTCTAGTCAAGACACAATTCGGGTAAAGACAAATAGGCACTTGGATGAAATAAAAAGTGGGACAGGGGGGCCTTGAGGATATTGAAAAAGCAACAAATGACCTTCTCCAAGTTTCATCTCTTCCCCCCCGTCTTTCTCGCCCTGTGTGTTTCATTCTCTGCCTATGCCTCGCCGTCTCTCGTCTTCGCCCTCTTTCCCACTCACTCACCCGCTAATGGTTATTTACCTTGTTGGAAAGGGCTCCGCTTTCTCACCGGAGAGATCGACAACAGGATGTGAGCAAAAGCCGAGCAGCCTCGGAAAAAAGAAAGGGAGGAGAGAGAAGGAGCGGGCAGAAACGGGAGAAAAAGAACGGAAAATATATCATTCATGTCCGTCTCCCCGGTGACACCGACTCTCCCTCCCACTCTCCCTCACAGCTGTAATGGAAGTGAAGGTTTGGCCACAGACAGAGAGGGTAGAGGAAAAAAAGAATTACATGTCAATATTTGTTCCCACTAGCTGCCTGGATTGAAACAGATACATTACATTCTCTTAGTCTTTTCCCCCCCTAAAGCCAATTCAAGAGCTCTACCTTTGTTTGGGATCAAGAGGACTTCGGGGGTCGCCCGGGAGAAAGCAGACATGGCGAGATAGTGAACGAGGACACCAAGGAAAGGTATGAGTTTAAGGGAAAGAGGGCGAGAGGATGACTAATGTAGACAAACAATGCTTTTATGGCCACAGAGTGGGAATAAGTGGAGAGTGGACATTTCCCATAGCAAGTCTTTGGAGCACAAACAGTGAGTCAAATGATTGTCCGGGCCAGCTACTTCTCTATCTCATTGACTACAGGCTGTATCATCAGTGCGAGCTGTTGCTGCTCTTGAGCCACAGGCTGTCCCTTACTTGGAAATTGCATTGGCTATATGAATAAATACTTTTAAGAACAGAAGCGTTTGCTGCTCTGCATGTTGCCCATACATGATTTTGTACTCTGGAATAAGCACAGGTAATATTACACCTACAGTCCAAACAGCTGCAGGAAAGTTTGCTTCGTTTTGTTTTGTTGAAGTTGATATGACGGCTGTGTCTATTCCCTGCGCTGTTTGTCCCTTTTCCTGTATCTCTAAGCTCCGCCCAGGTGTGCTACATGTGATTGGTGGATGAGGTGCACCTCACCTCCTGGCTCCTGTGCCAGCATCAGAGGAGAGGCCTCTGGTGTGGGTAGTACTGGTCTGGCTGCCTTTCAGCCTGGGGTGTCATGTTGCATGTTGTGTTTTGACTTGGTGTCTTTTGTTAGCCTTGATTTAGGGTCTCGGTTGTTTGCTTGTCTTTATGTTAATATATCCCATGGATTTGGTGGTTTTAAAGGTGTCTTTTTGTGGTCAATTTTGGTCAGCGGATGAAGTGTTGTTCTCCACATAGGGTGGGGCATAACAGTTGACAGTACCTCATTACCAGTAAGCTGCGGCTTCAAAACAGACATTACACACCTCTTCCTTTTTAGAGCGCCCTTTTAATTCAACCAGAGAAAACCCACAGACTAATGCCCTTGCTAAGGAACAATGTGAAAACTTCCTCCTGCCGAAAGCAAGTTGCATACACTAGTAGATACTTTTTTTGGATGAAGTTTAAGTAATCCCTCATCTCAATAAATCAGAGGTTTTGGCTTGTGGTGACGGACCTGTCTGTGCTTGTTCTTATTTGGCAGACACCAGTTATAAAAACAGGAAGAAACAGCTTGATACAAGCATCAGCCCACACTGTAGATTCCAGTTTGTTTCCTTTCATGTTATATGAAAAGTCAAGAGATTTTTGAAGACATTCAAATACATTGTCTGGAAATCATGAATGCTCATATTTAGAAGTAGATAATGCACTGGGTTAGTGAAAATTTGACCTGCTGGTGGCCCTAGAGGAAAAGTCTCTGAAGTCAGTAGGATTCATCATCTAAGCATCATCAATGCCCAATAGTTGTTGAGATAGTTCATTTGTGACCAACTGAGCGAAAGACTATCATCGCCATCCCAGAGCCTTTTAGCAGGGCCAACAACCTAGAACACATTTTGTGTGTAATGAGGGCAGCAATGCAATGCAACAAAGTTTGCTGGGAAGGTGACTTGCATGGCATCTTTGTGGTTATTTAGTGCCACCAGAGTTTGATTTAAAATTGTTGCAACAACACCAAACAAAGCAATAAACTTCAGCGCTTTACGCTTGTTGAATCCCAACGCAGCAGCTCGTTTACCACAAAGGACACAAGTAGCAAAGGGTAAAACTGGCTAATGCCCCTGTGTGTATAACAAATTGACAACCTCACTATGTCACATTCAATTTTTCATTATGCTAATACACAGTACACTACATGAGGCCCCAGAGCTTGTAGAACAGGGTTTGTGAGTCAGTTTGTGCGTAAGGATTGATGACATGTGTGACACCAAATAATTAATTGGCCAGAGGCAGTCAGCCCTTCATATCCACAACCATTTGTACATGCTGTCTGTGCTTACAAATAGCACTTACAAATCAATGCAGTGCTATCTAGCAATATTGAATGAGGCACATATTGTTAAGGTCATCCAGAGTTGTACAGTGGGAGCAGCCAATGTCTGCTTTAATTGTGCGTCCCTCTCGCACTGAGCAAACATTTAGAGAGGTAGTTAAGAGTTATCTGAAGCAAAAAACTACTCAGGGAAAAAGTAATAAAGCAGGTGTGGAAGAGCCTTCGGTGCTTTCGGTTTACTGTAAAGGAAACTGGAGTCACAGTTTGTTGCATCCCTGTGAATATACTGACCTCATTAACGGCTTTCAGTCAAAGTTACTACAGGTTTTATGTAAAGCTTTCTGAATTGCCTCGTGTCTGAATGGTGCTATATAAATAAACTTGCCTTCCCCTGCCTTGCCTCAAAGTCAAGTCTTAATAGATCCAAATCAGGCCACATGAAACAATGAGGTTGATTGTCACTGAGGCAACAATTTTCTCACTGCACCAAAGGCGTTTGATTGTCAGATTAGAGTTGCACTCATTAAACACAACCTGAATAAAAGTTAATTGTGGCTGTAGATAAAGATTATCATGGCCTTCAAACTAATCTGTTTGGAATAAGTTGTCTGTTTAGCATCATAATAATTACCTTTTTGCGGCACATCAGAAATTAACATTTTTATCCTGTTTGAAGTCACATTTTAGATGCTGGTTGTTTAATCTCGCAAAAGTCATAGCAAAAGATTTTATATTGTCCATCCAGCTCAGTTTCCTGGTTGAGATCGCCTGCTACAAGTGTATTTGCTGGAGTGTGATCCATTGCAACAGACCCAGTCTTTCAGCCTGTGTCAGTAAGTCTCGGTTCCAGTATGGCTTCCTGTGTGTAATGTAACAGGTCTGCTTTCCACAGTGGGCTCCCATTGTGGAGTGCTCTTGTTCTGTCTTGTCCTGTGTTGAGCCTGCTAGTACACCAAAGACTGTAGTATTTACCACTGGCACGGCTCCTTTTACTGCTTTTACTTTCCCCAGCAATCACCATCAAACCCTATAAGTCGTACCTATACTCCCCTCAGAATCCAGATGCAGTGGCTGCCTCCACCTGACCCAGAAAATCTCAGAGCTTGAGAATATTCGTTTTATAAGATTTAAGATATAGAACGGATCCTTGACTCTTTGATCACCATGGCCATTACTGTCACCACCACAGCTGCTGGAGGACTAGACTTGATTGTCCCATGTTTGGACAGCCTGGCCAGGCTGCAGATCAGTAGGCCCAGCATAGCCCAAGGCCCTGGTTAGCTCCACTCCTTGCCAGAAAGAGCCATGGACTCCTGCCCATTAAGGTAAACTTAGTGGAAAGTTCCTCTGTTGTTCCCATCCACCTCAGGAGGCCCACGAGCTGACCAACAAATTTCCCTCTTGATTACCCTCTTCTGGCCCCCCCTACTCTCTACAGCCGTGTCCAAGTCTCTCCTGTTGACCGTCAAAGCAACCTTGCTGTGTGTAGTGCATGCCTCACCCTGTAATCAGCTCTCAGATTCAGGCCTCCAAGCCTCCTCAAGCTTCACTGATTATCAGTGATTCCATAGTCAGAAACATTGTATTAAAATGGGCAGCAATGTATTGCTCCCTCTGCGCCAAGATTTTGGACAACAAATCCTGTCTCTTCGTAGGAACATCCTCACGCCAGAAGTGTTGTTATCCACATTGGCACCAACGCCAAAGCGCAAATTTTAACAGTCTTTTTAAATTACTTGCAGTCAGTGCCCTGAGGCTCTGGAACGGTCTGCCCAAGGAAATCAGGGCGGCTGAATCAGTTATCCCCTTTAAGTCCTTTCTTAAAACCTACTTTTATCAGAGAGCCTTTCATGATCTTACGTGTTTTAATTTCCTGTGAACTGTCTTTTAATTTCTTTAAGAATGTTTTTCTTTTTCTACGCTTACCTTTTCCTTTAATTCAGTTCAGTTCAATTTAATTTGTATTGTGCCAAATCACAACAAAAGTCATCTCAAGGCACTTTACATATGTCTAAACCATACCTTTACTGCTCTGGTTTTTATGCAACAAAATGTTTTTATTTATTATGTTTTCCTTTAAACCCTGATTATTTTATGACTTGTCTATTTTATTTTGCTACCTTTGTAAAGCACTTTGCAACATGGATTTAAAAGTGCTCTATTAATGAAGATTACTATTATAAAATTCCATCATAAATTTTGCCAAACACAGTCATCATTTGATAATTTGTCCAATATGAATCTGCATCTCATTAAAATTAGGGCCATTTTATTTTCCATAAAGGGTCCCTTTTTTCCACACTTTTCTTCTTTCACTTTTGTCTTAGCAAAGTATGGAGGCTGCTGTGGAAATTCCAAAAGCTTGATAGTAATTTGGGTGCAAATTCAGGACTCATCTAGCTACTCACCATGAAGACCCATTATGTTTCTGTTGTCTCCAGAGATAATTCTTGGGATTAAATTAGAGTGAAACACTGACTTTGTTTATCTGGTGGAAAGGCAACACGTGAAACGCAGATGTGGATTAGATTCCTAAATCATATGAGGTCCCCAGGTCCGCCAGTGCAAATGAGGCAAACTCAAACATGTGGTAAGAAATCATATTATGCTGCAGATGAGAATTTAAGTTTGAGGCAAAGTAATACAGCAGAGCAGTCCAAATATTACTGAGATCAGAGAAATTGTCCACTGGATGCTGATTAGCATTTTTGGCATGAAATCAGTAATCTGTGATGGATTATATTGTGAAAGGATCCCTGCAGTTCCAATTACATCCACTCACGTAGCATGTTATAGTCAGACTAGTCTAGAGTATTGTACAGCTTACATATGCATTTCAAATTTCTAAGCTTGTGTTTCATTCTAATGAGTAAAACGTGTGTGCTGAAATACAGTACACACCAATATTAAAATGTGATGGTCAACACCAAAGTGTACCTGAGGATGGTCAAATTGAAGAAGCACCCTGAAATGACACCTCGATTAAGAGTAGTTGCTTGTGGTCTTGCATTTGGCAAAATGCAGAACTACTGTATGTGGCATGCAGTCCTGAAAGCCCTTCATTCTGGGACAGGGTGCCCTTTTTAAATAATGTAACCTTCAGAATGTGAGAGGTGACTGGTTGTGCTATTCACTGTACTCATTTTAAACGCTCACTTCAAAACATGGCCCCAGGGGCCTCATTTGAGTGTGGACAGCGCTTCACAGTCAACATTTGACCTTTAAAGCCCCAAATGGTTTTTCCTCAGTTATTTCACTGTTGCATATGCACATTTTCCCAAAGGATATAGATTGCAGATGGCAAATAGCTTTTTGGATTGTTTTCATTTAGATTTTTTCCCAGTGCTCTCAGTCCAGTTTAAAACTTGATTTGTAACCTACTGTTTTCAAAATAAGACAAAATTGAAAGCAGACTAACTGTTCAAACCCATGAGTCAGTTTTCTGTACTGACAGTGCTTCTCATAAGAGGTCAGTCATTCTTAAAGGAAATATCTCAAAAGTTGTTTTTTAATCATCTGTGACATTGACATGCTGCTTCCCAGACAGCATGCATTTTGTCTTATTTTGTCTGTGCATGTGGTTTTCTGTGTGTGTTCCCTGTAATATCAATGCTGTCACTGTTCAAGATAATCATAAAAGAAAAACCGGGGCACATAGTGTGCCGGTTCTGTCCACATGGTGACAAACACACTTTTTAAAAAAATGTGCTTTTCCAATCTCTTTCTCAAAATCATGTTTTTTTCGGTTAGGGAAGCAGATTGACCTCTTCAACCCTCCCTGACATTTTGGAGGAAATAACTTTTTTGGCTTATCACCTCTGCCCTAAAGAGATTTGCACGCCACTGGGCCCATGCAACCATATGATTTCAATCTCATCCGATACACTGATAGGGATCATCCAAAGGAAAAAAAAAACACATTACACTTAATATTGCAGCATGCTGCAGCAATCACATAGTACTGTTAGATGTATTTCTGTACACTGTGGAAAAACCCATCATAGCAAGGGAAAAAACTAGTTCTCATAAGCAAAGACGGTGTTTATTACTGATCTGCAAAGAGAAAAATGGATTTACAACAGCCACGGCTGAATCTGTATGCTAATTTGTCTCAGAGCGTTATCGTGAGGCATTCCCTCAGATTCCGTGAGACAAACATCCACTTACGCCCTGATGGCCTTGATGTACACTTTACGCTGCAGAAATAGCAATGCTTCACCTCCCAGCAAGAGTTCATGAGACGGACACATGGGCACATGAAGACAAATGGATGTGCATTCCTTTGATTAAAATGTACTTATGTTTGGCACAAACTGTCATGAATGTGCCGATATACATACCTGGCCATGTTGAGCGTCTGTAGAGGAAGGTGTTAGATGGTGCTATGTTTAAAGGGTCAGTATATAGAAATGGTGAATTAACATATTTCCTCACTTCTACTGAAATGCGCATAAGTTTACTTTCATCTGCCAAGGTTTTGAGATATACAGATTTCTGAGTACAGCCCAGTACAATAGCGGTGAATGAAGTTTAATTTATGTTGCTTACAGGAATGAAAAATGACAATAATAATACAAAGCAGCTCCTCTTTCCGATTGTAGTGTCTTGCTGACTGTGGATGATCTACAGACATCACTACTTTCAAAGAAACTACTTTCTACTGAAGAAACACTTCTGCGGATTGTCCTTGGGTGACTAAGAGTCTTTTTCTTGAAAAACACATTGTTTTAAATGTATTCTTTTAAAAGCTGTTAGCACCGTGAGCAATTCTTCACCCCCATGGTGCTGGGGTGGAAGCACAAATCTCA
Organism: Centropyge bicolor; assembly: GCA_037975185.1. Taxonomy (NCBI): domain Eukaryota; kingdom Metazoa; phylum Chordata; class Actinopteri; family Pomacanthidae; genus Centropyge; species Centropyge bicolor. Next base: position 771,969 of record JBBMOC010000030.1, read on the forward strand.
GAGAAAGATATATATTTATAAAGTTGGGCAAACAAAACTAAAACTATCAGCATGGCTCAGTACCACTAAAGATAAGTGCGAACATGTTTTTTTTTTTTTCATCATTTGGGTGAATCGACCCTTTAACTACAGGTCAGTTGCTTTCTAAAGCCTAATGCATTGATTGTCAGCATTATTATAAAGCTCAGGTGCCACATGACAAATGACTGATTATACCCTGCTGATAAATTTGCAACAACAAAGAGTTATTGGAACGTATTGCCCATAGAATAACACTGATTGGCAGACTTATTAAGAAGCTCAGGTGCGTGGTGGTAGTCTTGTTAATAAATGGGCCCAAGCAGTGTCAGATGCCCATCAGGGTACAATAGAGGGGGGTGACAGGGCTGGGCTGTCCCATCAGTCACAGTGTGGTGGGGGGTCAGAGGTGACCCTGGCACCCCATCTGGTTCAGAACACACAGATAGAGGAGGGGGGGGCGTGATGTCGGTGGTGGGGGGTGTGGGGTCAGGCACGCCTATTGCTTATAAATATAGACACAGAAATGTGGGGCCTGATGCAAGCACATGAACGTGTACATGTTCATAGGTGGACGTATGTGAACACACTCTACATCTGTACTGTGTAACTAGAGCAATCCACACACATACATTCTGTCCCAGCGGGATGGGGTCAGGGGTGATCTGTCACACGACCCACCTCAATTGTAACAGATGGACGCACACACACTTCAACACACAGTCTCGTGTCCCAGCGAGGCTGGCAGGGTCCTGACCCGTGTGACCAGGCTTGCCGACCAGGCAGGCATATGGGCCAGGACCCCAGGGGAAGCGAGATAGACAAAGAGCTGTTTGGCACCGTTGGAGGATAAACACACATAGTTTACCCAGCTTTTAAGTCGCGGAAATTAAGTTTAAACACCTTTTTTTTTTAGCACAGCAAATTGTTTTTTAAGATAAGTATTTTGCCGTCGCTATCAGCCTTGTGTGTGCTACATACTGTTTTTGTTCTTTAAATGAAAAGTCAAGCACAACTCGATGCTGATATGAAAGTGTTTGTGTTTGTTCAGAGCAGAGCTGGGACGAAGCAGGTGCTGGTGGTAGTTGGCATTGTAAGCTTGGACGAGGAAGGACATACATGGGTAGGCATGGCTGGGTCCAAATTAGCATGGGTTGGCTCACCTGCTGCAAACTGTGTAATTTATATCTCACATCAGTGAGTCTAATTCCTTTGTACTTTTTATATATAGACGTTTTGTTTTTGCAGTGGGACGGTAAAATTGGCAGATGGCTGAAAGCAATCCGTGCCTGTTTCTCTCTTCATGTACCTCACTTAAAGAGACACATGAAGAGAGTGTGCATATGTGCACACACACACACACACATACAGAGTAAAGGAGCATGTGTTGTCATTTGTATGCCTGTTTTGTCTTGTTGGATATGTCGCAGTAAAACTTTCAAGAAAAAACATAGTACAACAAACGTCTGTACAAACCACCAGTGTATAACTTAAAGAAATAGTCTATTCACTTGTTTTCTTTCTTCTTCTTCTTTTGGAGCTTGACCCATGCCAGGTCTTAAAAGTCTGAATATGTTGGGATGTGGTTGAACGTTTTAAAAAGGCAAAACCAGTCCACACACCCAGTGTATAACACTCTGCCCCACTGCGCACTTCATTTCATTTCATTTGTAAGTCGCATTCCCGAGTGCCTCCAGCCTAGATTGTTTTTAGAAAACCAACCTGGTCTGCATTCTGCTGATTGTCAGCAACCTTCACCTGTGATCTGTCCTCCTTATCAATAGAGATTAGCCTTCTCCTCACATTTACAATCCATCACTCCATCTTTTCTCTGTCTCTCTCTCACACACACATGCAAAGGCACACACACTTCTTGCTACATGCGATAGACACATCGTGGATCAGCTTGAGTTGAAATCTCTTCACTCCCCATTTACTCCCGACTCTGTGTGTATGCATGAATACAGAGACACACACACACACACAGACCTGTGAGATGTGCACAGGAACAAATCACCAGCTGCCATCGGTAAATGAAGATATAACCACTCCTGGCCGCCATGTACCTCCAGCAGTGCCACTTAATCCTGCCATAGGATCTAATGTGGATGGACTCTCAGTGATGGAGAAAGACATGCACTAACAAACACATCCACTCCAGCTAACAGTGATTGACACAAGCCTGCACAAAGCCCTCTGTGTCTTTTACACACAGTCACCCACACAAACAGTCCAACATGCAGAAACATACAAGCATCAGGACACACACAAACAGCATGCACACACACACAGTCCACACATCTTATGACAACAGCTGCAGTTACACTTTTTGTGTTAGAAAAAAAATCCATAGTTTCCTTTTCAACTGCTGCCAAATGTTTGATGATGATCACTGAGTTACGTTTTGCCAAGACACGACTTCCAAGGTCATAACACACCAGACAAACACGCTGTGGTACTTTCTCCCTCACTGTTTTTCTGTATATGTAGACTTTTAGCTGTACCTCATTTTCCACAATGATCATGACGAGTGTATGACTCTGACGTCTAAAACTGCAAATTGCAAGGTGAATAAACAACATTGTTATCAAAAGTACACTGTGATGCCATATGATGAATCAATGAATTACTCAATAATGGTATTATGAATGCATGTATGGAGGGCCCCAATGGAACCAATCATGTTGACATCGCAATTGTAACTGTAAATGTCTTTAAAGAGTGAACCTACCACTAATGTTTTTTTCAGTTCATTTTCATATTTGTTCTGTTATTTTTACTACGTTTACTTTGCTAGTGGCACTTTGAGGCAGTACTTCATTTAACTCAAAGCACAGTGGTAAACAACTAGTGTGGCAACATGCTCACAATAACAACGCTAACATGCTGATGTTTAGCAAAAATTATGTTTGCTCTCGGCACCGTCTTAGTTTTGCATGTTAGAATGATAGCATTCACTAATTAGCACTGAATACAAAGTGCAACTGAGGCTGTATTGGGCAAGCAAAAAAAATTACAATTTGAATTTCGTGGCAGTCCATTCAAAAGTTGTTTAGACCCTCAAAACCACACATGTCAGCTCAGTGTGGCGCCAGGGAAAATATCAGATGATGACCAAAGCCAGTCAGATACATCATCAAGGAACCATGAATATCTGTGCTTAATTTTCTCCCAACTCATTTAGGAGATGATGAAATATTTTACCAGACAAGTGAAAACTTTGGCCTGCAAGTGTTGCTATATGGAAAACCAGGGGATGACCAAATTCAGTCCATCCCATAGTTGTTGAGGTATATCAATGTGGACCGAAGAGGTGGACAGACAGACAGACAGATGGACAAGTGGACTGACATTTCCATCCCCAGAGCAGCTAGCATGGCTTAAAAAACCCTCACAGGGATCCTTCTACAACGTCCACCCTTCCTCCCTCTCTCTCTCTCCCTCCCTCTCTCTCCCTCTCCCTCTGTCAGCCTCTTTTGTTCCCTGTCCTCCCTCTGTCGGGGTCTGTCACCATTGCCTCCATCTGCAGAGAGCAGTGATCATCGTTAATGACAGGCGGGCTTTAATTAGCCCACAGTAAACAATTAACACAACGGCAAAAAAAAACATTTCAATGCAAATCACATCCTCCAATGATAAAGTGCTGCAACAATATCAATGAATACATTTGCGTGTAATTAGGAATACCTTCTAGGTTATTTCCGTGTCTATGCGTGCGCGCGAGCATATGCATGCAAATGATTGTCAACGCGTGTTGTCTTAATAAATTCCTTTAAAACTGTTTTCCTTTCCACGTTGCTGGCCTTTTGTGCGACTCTCTCATTAATGCTCATAGAATTGCTATTTCAGTAATGGATGTCTGAAAGTAAAGCCATAGAAACTACAATCAAATGAAGCTGAATGGGCTGCAGATGAATAGGGAAACAGGATACACTGGAATAGCTTTCTGTGTGTGTCTATCTTTACTCGACCTGTTTATTTTCAGTGTAAAGAAGATTGGTATCTGTATTGAATCAAATAGACAGTTCATGACAGAGCGTGGAAATGAAATGTGGCAGCATGCCAAGAATAGCATGCAATGACACAAGTTGCATTGTATGTGAAAATACATCCAGCCTTGAATTGCAATTACATTGTTAAGAACAGGACAAAGAATTACAGGCGGAAGGAATTAAGTCGTATTAGTCCATCTGTCATTTATGGGTTGTCAGACCCTAGAGAACATCTTCTCTCTGTTGGTGATTTGGTATGGTGAGCCTCTCCATATGCATCACACTCCCCAGATCCCTCAGTCACGGATGAAATACTGGACGCCGGCATCCCGACAGCGTAATATGATGTCGGGCTAACGAACTAATGACAGACAAATGGCATCGATCCTTGAATGCACCGGCTTTGTGTTAATTGCCACAGAATAAGTGATGGGTCTTGGCTAAATCTCGGCTAAAGGCCATTTGCACGTAAATAATCAAAGTTCCCACATGGAATGAAACAAAGGGCTACGGTGGTATTTTTCACTTTCAGCCGTCTTTTTTTTTATTTTTTTTTTTTTATACAAGAGGCTTTAGTAAATGCCATGGCTGGAAAACGGTGCTGTTGACACAATAAATAATTTGTCATCTTCAGGCGGTGATACTGCAGGTTTTACTGCAAGTAAATTGAAAAGCCTTCTCTGTCGTAGCAATATAGCCGCTGATAGACCTGATACAAACCAGACAAGAGCAGAAATGTCATTTCCAGCAAATGCTGCCGTACTTATCTGGGTCAATCATTAACAAATATGTCTCCTTGTTTTGACCTGTAATCGTAGAACCTCCCTTCGGGCCAGTCACTGTGAGATATATATATATATAAAAATAAATAGCAGTGACCAGATGTATAAATGATGTATGTGGATGAAAGGCGAATACATTTTCACACAGAATCTGGTATGTATTGTTAAGAATGTGCATACCTTCACGCGTGCTTTACACCATGTGTGACACTTCATTTGAAACCGCAGGTTTTTTCATGACATCATAGCTTTCAACGGCAGCCTAAACTCAGTTTCGATAACATTTATAGATGTGCGACTAAATCTCTCTTTCTCCGAGCTTGACTTTATTCCAGCATGTGCAGACTGTATATAGTCACCCGCCCAAATTATACTGTGTTGTGGGAATACAAATAATCACGAGTTTGACCTACTTATGTATCATTATTCTTATTAGTAGGTTGTTATGGATTGCAGTACACAGTATAGTGATACATATGGCTGTGTGTAACGCTGTCGACTTCGCCAGTGCCAGATCATGAATGGAATGAGTCTGGGTTATGTCCAAACAAGATTAAACAGCGGAGTGTTGACATAAATAATTTGGAAATGGGCGTCAGGCTTTCGCAATGACTCAGATGTATAAATCTGTCGTGATGATTAGATATTTCAACTTTTGTGCTTATGCAGATGTTTAGTCATGAATCTAAAGAGTCTTTTAAGCATCTGGCTCCAAGAAAAATAGCAACAAGGTGTGTGTCATTGAACAAATCTGCAATCTTGCCTGCGAGAGTCTGTTTCTAATGTGAGGATGTGCAACATTATTCCATTTTGAACCAGACCTGTGTTGCCTCCATCTGGATCCCTGAGTCCAAATGGATTTTGCATTGTCAAAATTACCACTTTGATTTCAGCCCATATTGACTCCATCCCTTTAAGGGCTAAAATCACTCTGCTTTTCTCTCTCCCTTCCTTTTTATTCCATGTTTTTCATGGCATCTCCATTTTGGCCCTGTTCTCCCATTTTACTCCCCCCCACCCTCTCCTCTCTCTCCCTTTCTCCATTCTCTGGAGTAATTGCATTGATAGTGAACAGTGCTGCTAATTAATTATGCAACAGCCGAAAATTGAGGTGAGAGCGAGGGATGAGAGGAGGAGAGATGAGGCTTGTGCCAAATGGTCTACAGTAGAGAGAGAGGAGAGGAGAGAGAGGGAGAGAGAGAGACAGGAAGAGTGTATGAAGTACTTTGAGAAAAAAGCCAGATGGGAAGCAGAACAAAGGAAAAGCACAAGAAAATGAGGAAAGGAGGAAGATGAGAGGCGAAGAACGTAACATCTGAGAGGTTATGTTTGTAACGAGGATCTGTCAAAACGCGAAGATCAACAGCGCGGAGGCAAATCAGGGCTCTCCTACAGAGGAAGATCAGAAGGATGGATGCAAACACTGGTGGAAAAGTCAAAGGGAAATTTCACTGGCGAGAGGCGCAGATGTGTTTCTCATACTTAACATATGTCCCTGCGCTCCGCAGAGAAAATCCTGTGAGATTACGAGATCTGATGGACTAGGGCGGGTCAGGTTGAAAAGCACTGGAACCGATTTAAAAAAACCTGAGCAAATACATTCCAAAATGAGGACTGAGATAAGATTGTCTTTTATGAATAGATCTGTCTATTCCCTGTTCAGGGGATTAGCAGAGTTGCTAGTAGTTTAGCTGCAATTTCCAGTAACATGTGGTGGTTTAACGATTGAAGCTACTCATTAATTTTCACAGCTCTAGTGGCAGGAATTGGCTTTTATACTAATTAACTGTTTAATTTACTACCACTTACAACTATTTATAATCTAGAAAACAGAGATTAACATTAGAAAGCTTATCATTATAGGAGAAACAGCTTATAACATGCAAAAAGGACATTTACAATTATTGAGTTCTTCCAGATTAACATGTTGTTGGAGTCACTGTTAAGCGTCAGTGTGGTTAACAAAATGCTCTTACTTAACCCCTCCTGAAGCCAGACAGACACTGTCAGCATTCAGCCAAAATTGAGCTCCATATTTTCTATCGACTAGTTTTTAAAACCAGGCTGAATTTCTGCCAGATTGGTCGTGGTTTGCCGTGCGGATTGAGACAGGGCCACAATGCCTGATTAATTGCCTGAATGATCGGTGTTCAGATGGTTTTCCAGCGTCCGATTACCCACATGAGTGCCGCCAGAATAGCCGTAGCCTGTAGTGAACTAATATTATTGGAGTAGTGTTTTGCATGTTGTAGCTATAACTGTAGACTTGACTGAGACTGTTGTGATGTAAAACACAGACAGACCATATTGTCTGCGTCCAGCACACCTGCATCTCTGCATTTTCCATTCATCGTACAGCTGCACAAAGTCATACATTCAACATTGAGGACGTGGTTGTCTTGTCTGAATAAACTTTGTGAGCACGAAAGTTGCAGGTTCTGTGCGAATTGACATAAAGTACAAGATAAATATAAGTGTAACATCTGCCCAGCTTCGCTCACTTTATGGTCTTCATCAGCAGCTGCAGTTTGCTCGGTTGTCAAAGAACTGCAGATGTTAAAACTTTCCATTAGTCTGAGCGCTTTTAGGGCTTCTGGTCCACGTTGGCTGGTGCTGACAGGCTTTTTATTTCAAATTTGAGCTACTTTTTTTCGAATGTGACACAACTAAATATCGAATACATAATCATATATTCAAATTCAAAATTCTTACTACACCGGTGGTCCTTCCTTAAATGCATCAGTCAACAAGGCTACTGTTGTCTTTGCTTAGGCAAAATGGAGAAACATTGCATTTTGTTTTCAGCACCATTTATGGAAAAATGCTAAATATAGGTAATAAGATTGTTTACACTAACATTGGCTTGTCAATTAATGAACAAACACTGACTTCGATCTAACGCCTTTTTTTTTTTTTTTTGAAAAATTGGATAAGTCTGCTGCCTGCTGATGAAGACCATGCAATACAGTTGAAATGAGAACAGGTAAGTCAAGATCATTTTGTCAGCTGCTGATCTGTTGGTCAAGAATGAACTGATGGGCTCAGCGTCAATACTCAGTAGTTTGCAACAGCTTTGAAATAGCTTTACCTTAACTGTTGTTCTCTCAGTGGGAGCTTTGCTATAGCTAAGCTCTTTCCTCTGTGGTGTACACTACTCCAAAATAGTTTCCACAGCTGATGAAAATAGCTATCATAATGTGATATTTTACATTCATTTTGGTTGACATTGAACTGAGCAACCCTTTGCACATCCCCATGCAGTAGTATTATTGAGCAAGATTTCTCTCAGTCTCTTTCAGAAGTCGTTGTCAACTATTTTAAAATACAGTATTAACTCACAAAATACTATGACCTGCTGTCTCAGTTTTGGCTTAGCCTGAAATAGTTTGTCCACCAATCAGATCAAGCCTACTCAATCTCTCATTGTACCTATCTCCGTCATTTATTCTCTGCTTTTCGATATTGTTTATTCAAAAAATATTCAGTATTGACAATATCACATGAATATTCCAACCTTCCATCTCTGTCCTTTGCCCTTTTGCATTCACTCACTTTTACGCCTCACCTCGCTCTCCTCCACAGACTCTTCCTCTTCCCGTCAGATCCCCCACCCTTCTCCCCCTTTCTCTCCCACTGTCTTCTCCATCTCTGCCGCCCTCTCCAGCTGAAGTGCTGGCTCGACTAATTAAAAGCCTTAATCAGGATTCATAATTAGGTCTAATCAGTGCCTTGTACATCATTCCCTTGCATTCCTCCTTCGCTGGTGGTGAAGGCCGAGATGCTTATGAAATAATTTTGGCAACTTAATGCGTCCAAATGCGGAGCTGGGAGCAGGGTTTCAGTGAAAAGGAAAGAGAGAGGAACATGATTAGGACCAGGCGGCTGATTGCTTCCCCTTCCTCCCTCCTTCCCCCTCTGGTTCTCTACTTCACACATTCAGATTTGTTCTCTCTCTTTCTTTCCCCTTCTATCACTCTGCTCTTTTTCCTCATATATATATGTGTGTGTGTGTGTGTGTGGTGCCCTCATGACAAGACAGTGGGGTAATAAAGCAGACAGCCTTCCAGATTACAGCTCCCTCCTCTGTTTCCGCTGCTTCCACCTGCTTCATTACAGCTGAGGCCACAGCACACTAAACCCTGCACCAGCCTCTCCGCTCTTTACTGCCTTCTGTCCACCTGAGCTCTCATCTGTTAGGATTAACACCCAACACAATACAGTACAGGAACAGAAAATAATTATACTGTTCATTATGCAGAAAGGCCTCGGCATAGCTAAGACTACAGCCTGGTTTATTACCATGTCTCTGTGCTTCTCTCATCACTTGTACAAAGTAGGAATATGATCCCACTGCAAAGGAGCCGCTCCTTTTGAATTTCACCGGTGTGTATCATTGTAGCTCATAGAGTCCTGACCGTGCAGAACGTTTTTTCTTGCGCCTCTGTGTCAACCTCCCGCTGTCTGAAAAAGAAATTAAGGGCTGAAAAAAAAATTAAATCGCCTTCAAAAAGAAAAACAGCAAACAGTAGGAGTCTGAGAAAAGCTGCATAGAACAGATTTCAGTGTGAAGCTTAGTCTGCCCTCTTTGTCTGTGCTGTCAGAGGCAGACCATTTAAAAACATATACCAGGTGCCCAGGTACGTGCTCATGCTGTGGTACACACATGTAATCGCAATTATGATGACAAGGATTTTCCAGCCAGCCATAGAGAAATTCGTCAGAAAGATGACATGCATTGTTCTGTGCCAGCTATTAAGGCTTATAATGGAGTAGTTACCTTGACGGCCGTAAATCAAGGCAGGTAGTGCAACAGGATGAGGGTAATCGAGGGCAAAGAAAAACTAGAATTGGTGTCATTTTCTTAAAAGGTTGCTTTTTTTTTGTCAGATGCTGTCATGTGATGTCCTCTAAGGTGGTCTCAGGATCTGTTTTTCTACTGTACAGAGAGAAAAGCACAGCTCGCCAAACACACATTAGATTGGAATTCAGTGTAATTCAACATTACCCTTGATTAAAACTCTATTTAATTTTTCACTAGCTTGTTATGAAGTCAGCTATAATCCAAGCTGTTTGAATAGATGGAAGTGGGTATTCATTCCCAATGATGAGCAGATTTACTTTTCATAAAATCTTTACGTGTCTGGACTTTTGGAACCCTTGACAAGAGTCACAGGAAGTTAGTAAGCATCATAAGCCATCTCTGCTGGTACACCCAAAAAGAAAACAGGGGTTGTCTATAGCAATTTGCAACAGCTATGGGAAACACATTTGTGAAAAAGCGAGTGCCTTGGACAAGATGAACACAGGCAGATAGCATCAGCCGTCTGTTGAACACCAGTCGAAAACTGATCACAGAATTGACCAGGATGGAGTCAAGGTCATCGACCAGCAGACTGTTGGACGGCTGTACAAAGATCAAGCAGGCTGAGACCACCCTCGCTCTGAGATAGGGGTCATCCCCCCTCTGCCACTGTTTATCATGTGACCACATGAAAGGACAGGTTCTTTGCTTTAATCATTCCTCCGTCCATAGCGGCCATTAAAAGATCCCTTGCTAATGTGCTTCCGATGGAGGAGATGGGGGGACGAAATCCATAGTCCTCTGTCTTTGCCAAAATACATTCCAAAGGGGCGGTGAAGCTGATACAAGACTTTAGCAGTCTGAGTCTTTTTAGCTTCAGATAAACTTTGGAATGCATTTCTGCATGAAACTGAGGACCATGGATTTTGTCCTGTGTTTCTTGGAATCATGATTGCAGCGAGCAGTATTTCAACCTACATATGGGAATCTGAGTGTTGTTTTAAGACAGACTTGAAAATGTGGACCTATCCTTCATGGTTATATGATGGACAGTGAGCCGGCTTTATTGTGCTGTGTGATGGTGAAAGCAAGCAAAATCTACTTAGTGAACCTTTGAGCTGTGGTTCTCTATATCTCTGCAGTTATTTCAACTTTGTTTGTCTTGCTTCTAATCACTGCATTTCACAGGATGATAACATACATTTTATTCCAGCATATTTACAGTGATGGCTGTAGTTGCTTTGCACAGAGTTTACATGCAAAGTATATAATTATCTCCCTTAATATGACATGTTAATACAAGTTGAACTACCAAATAGTGTAAACAGCAGTTAAATTTAGCTTCACTTTGACTGGCTACCACATTAAAATGCTATTTACACTTTAATGCATCAATAATGTAATACTTTGTAAGAGGCTGTGCTTCAAAATAACTACATTAACTTTTCATATGTAACTACACTTTCTTATTGATATTTCCATGTTGCTTTACTTTTAATGCAGGACTTTAATTTATGATGAAGTACTTTTGCATTGTGGTATTGCTCCTTTTACTCCAAAGATCTGAGGGGTTTTTTTCCCAGGCACTGCTCTCCTCAATGCATTTATTAATGAAATGAAAAACAGGAACCTCTGAAATGAGAACTGGATGGAGCACAATGCCGGGCCACTTCAGGCAAAAGAAATGAATCAGACCCAATCAGATAGCTCTTTTGACATCTGGCATAGCTTGGTTGAACAATGTCATCCAAAAACTATAAAAATACAAAGTACACGTTTTCTCTCCTAAATCATTGCATTCATGCGCAGATCTAAAAACTGCTTCATCTGCAAATGTCCGTCATTACGACATGGACATCAAATTAATGGATAGAGTACTTTGGTATAAATGCTGTGATCTATTGAGACAATAGCCGAGATGATTGGTACTCTCCTTCTCATTTCACAACTATTTTTACCACGTGTCCACTTTTCCCATAACTGCAGTTAATACTCGTTGCAAAAGACATGGTGTGATGGAGCCCAGAGGCCAGTAAAGGCTGTGGTGTTTTTTTATTTATGGTAATTGTTTTTATGTCTCAAAATGAAAGTGACCCTGAATTATTCATGTTAAAATGTTCCACATGGCACCAGTAATCTTGTGCTCCTCTGTCCCAAGAAGAAAAGAAGCTATATGTTAAACTTTCAGTGTACTGTGTTTAAGTTTTGCTCTCCAGCTCGTCAGAATCTTCTAGGATTTGGAAGTGGTGGACAGTGCCGCCCTTTAAAATCCTGCGTGTGAGTCTTTTATTGCTCACTGCAGCAGGAGGGGGAGACATGAACTGAATCTGCAGATCGGCATCACAAACACAATGCAATTCAACAGTGTAAAAATTTAAATGTGCTTTTAATAAATGCATGAGGGCTGCACCTGTGGCCACTTTGGAATTACAGCGGAGTAATATTTACAAGCCTCTCGGTGTACATCTTTTGACTTCACGCTGGGTAAGCCTGAAACTAATGTAATTTTGATGAATGCGAACTGAATTAATGCACGGTCGCCCCAACACGCTCACACACTTCAACTAAATACCATTAAATGTCTTTTTTTTTTTTTTTAATCGCTGTGTTTGTAGTTCTTTAGAGAAAGTAAAGGGCCAAAGTGGAAATATAAACTAAAGGTCAAAACTGTACAGAGGTTGGCTGAAGTGCAAATGGATGGCCAAAAGTCTTTTTTTGTGTGTGTCCCTGGATGTTGATGAGTCCACAAAAATTCTTTGAAGTCCGCTTCTGATTTGAAAGAGCTTTTTTAGTCGCTGTCACATGAGTCACTGCAAGGTGGTCTCATGGCCACTTGATGTGACACACACACACACACACACACACACACACACACACACACACACACACACACACACAAGCAGGCGCACTGTGCAACTGTCTGAGCAGTCATTTCCAGGGATATTAGTAGCTCTATAACACAGTGGGCCATTAACAGCAGAATAATATCACAAGTTGACCCTTGACATTCATAGCAGCTTCTATCTGCCCGCTGATAGATGCAGGCTCTGCATATAGTACTGGAAATGAACCGACATGGAGGAAGAAGAGGGCAAAATCCCTCCATCTTAAGCCTCGCCGGAGTGAATAGCAGAGCGGCTTAGGGGAGGTGGGGGCGCGGGGGGGAAGAGAGAGAGAGACAGAGAAGCTTTGATACAAACTAGAGAGAGATGATGGGATAATGAAAATGGAGAGAGCAGATTTTTTTGCCCCCTTTTTACGAGGTTGCAGTTACACCCCCTCTCCCATCTCAACCCTGTTGCCCCCCAACCCGGCGTGACGGCGTTGCATTTAACCAGATGACATCACCTGTTGATCTGGTAGCAGAGCCACGGTGATATATTACACCTCTCACTCTTTCTTTGCTCTTTTTTATGTTTTTTTTTAATACTGCCTGTGCTCGTCTTTCATTCCTGCGCCATTACTCATATGCTCCCTATCGCTTTTGCCGTTTGCTTACCAGAATTCCCCCTTTTCAGATGTGTGTTCCTGTGATTCCCCGGCATCTGTCACACCTTGCACCTTTTCCAGGCAGCGTGATTAATAAAGCAGTGACTCCATTCATTTGCATCTCTCAGTTACTCAAATCCCTTCCTTTTCCCCCTATTTTGACCTTTCACCCGTTCCCCCTCTGCCTTGCTTCCCTTTCCCACATTATTTCAGTTTCCTCCCTCCATCAGTGTGCCCTTAAGCGGTGGTGTAACCAGTTTCCCATGAGGCTGAGTGGCAGCCTGACCGACAGACTACCTAACTTCATCTCTTCCACCCCTCCCTGCCCCCGAATTTTCCACCCATTTTCCTTCCATCCATCCACCTCCAAACACCCGCAGATGACTCAGTGCCCACCTGCCCTGCAGCCATCATCTATCAGTCAGTCTGAATCACACACACACACACACACACACACACAATGGATCTCTGTGTGTGCTCCTTTGGATCCACGCGTACAGTAACCGCTGTGAAGGACTAAAATGACAGCTTCAGCCCTCAGGGGTAGGCTGAACTTCTGTGTGCATGCGTGTGTATGTGTGCGTGTGCATGCTCAAGGGTGTCCATGTACATGTAAATGTAGTTATCGCTATAAATATGTATGGTAATGCACGGGGAGAGGTTGTGAATAAAACATGGGAACAGGTGATGCTAGCTCTACTATAGTCTTTATGGATGTTAATCTCTAGAGGCCGTTACCTGGCTGTGATTGTGAGGACTTCACAATATCCTGTTCAAATGTCACTGCATTGCGCGGTTATGCCAAAGTGAATGTGCCATACTTCGGTTCTTTATGTTTGGAATTACATTGCAATAACAGTGACTTTTGCACGCATGAATATTCCGTCTGTATGAGGGATATTGGTGAAAGTTCCACAATTTAATTTAACCGTCAGCCATAAAAAGTTTTTGCAATAAAGTTTTAGTATAATTAAAGGGCAGCCAAGTTCTCTTTTATAATAAAACTTTCAAACTTTGCTGAGGACATTTATATGCAACCCAACTTTAATTCTGGATACATCACTCATTTTGATAGACTTGTGTTTTTTGGTTGATGCATGTAAACATCATAACCTGCTTATAATGACCCAGATAAGTTCTTCTCCCAGTTATGAAAAACCTAATTAACATATCTGGGATACAGCAGTATTAGCTTGAATGGGTGAGGTGAATACACATACATTTCTCTCCCTTTTTGGTCTTGTGTTCACATTTCTTTCTCACATACAAAGTAGTTGATTTAAGATTTATTTTTTTTTGTCAAAGATCTGAAATATTAACCTATTGATCAAACTAAATACCAAATGAGGTAGCAAAGAAATATGCATAAATAAAATGATTATAATAGCAACCAAAAATTGAAAGCAAATACCCATAGAAAGCTAATGCCAAAAAGATAATGTTTAGTGATCATGAATATTCTTGGTTAATAAAATTTTGTGTTTACACATCTGCTGGGTGGTGTAAATATGCCAGACTCACATTGCGTTCAATTAAAAAAATATTTATATATTTATCATATTCAAAAAACGCTTTAGTGGACACAGTGTTGTTAATTGTTGCCTGGTCTTCATTTATGCATATATTCAATACAGCTCAGCTCTTTTTTTTGTTTCTTATTAAAAACAAAAGCAAACATGACTTATTTCTGGTAAAAAAAAATGAAACCAAAATTGCAGAAATTTGACCCAGTTTGATTCGAGAGAAGAAGTAACATTTTGGTTGTCTTCATTGCGGAAGCACTGCACAGTGCTCTATATGTTTTTCACCAGTGTGTGGGAGTTTTTTTTTTACTTTCTTTATCAGATGCAACATCATTCCCCCTGTCATCTGTCTCCATGACTTAATGATGTGTGAGGCATTTCTTTTTCTATATGGAGCCAAACTAAAGAGGCAACTTGCAAGGAACTTTTGGTATAACAGCATCTAAAGACTTGATTGAAACCCATTAAGTCTTGTCCTTTAGACAGTCAGTATGTATGCATCTCCTTTCTCCTTGAAATTTCAGTCATCAAGAAAGCAGTTTGAAATACACTAGATGCTGAATCATTTCTCTTCTATGTACAGTTGCTTTTGCTTAAAGAAATCTATGACCTTTTTCAGCCTCTTATCTATGCAGCCATTAATTCTCTCTACCAACAAATTCACTTTTTCACTTAACCAAGTAAGAATAATCTGGCCTGAAGACACATTAAAACATTGGAAAATACTGGAATAATAATAGTACTTTGTAGGGTGTTTTTTTTTTTTTTTTTTAGCTATTTGAAGTGTGAGCTTATTTTTGAAAACCAGAAATCACATTGCGGAATAATTGCTGAGTGATTTGTCTTGATCATCAACATTTTAATTATGGTTGTTTTGTCTTGCAGGGCAGAGGGAAAAAAATATCTTCATTTCCCTTTTATTAAAAACAACATAGCTTACACACAATTAGATGAACTGGTAGAAAAACTCTCTCACTTATGCTGTGTGTCAGTGCGTCATTCATCACCGCCATGATCGTGTTTAGTTTACTTAAAAATGACAAAGTTCTTGAAAAGTGAGATTAAAGAATAAAAAAAAAACTGGGGCGTCACACGAGAAAAGAAAAAGGTGGTGAATAAACAAAATGTCCTGTAGTTTAGAGGACTGGGTTGAGGGATGGGGGAAACTCCCTCTGGGCCCAAATGAGACAGTGTAATGAGTTGCCAGGGTTTGATACAGTATTCCCAATCTCACTAATGCATTCTGCTGTAGACATTTTCCCAGCTTGCCTCCCTCCTTCCTTCTTTCCACTCCCGGCCTTGTCTCCGTCTCTGTCTCTGTTCCAGCCTATCAGACATGACAGTACCAGCTGGCTGCTGGCAAACTCACAGCCAGAGCATGGAAGTTGCGTGTATGTGTGTGTGTGTGTGTGTGTGTGTGTGGGAGTGTGTGTGAGTGTGTGAGGGTGTTAGTATATCAGTCTTCTGAAGGGGTGTGTCCATATTACTGACAGGGTTGCGTGTGTTTGCGTGCACATGGTTGTATGTGAGTTTATGTGTGTTCAGTGTGATGCGTCAAAAAAGGGGAACATGTTGATTTAATGTCAAGGAGTCTGAGCCGGAGCGATCTGAGTCACAGGTGTGTGGCGGTTACTTGGGGCGGTGTTAAGAGCAATATTTAATTCCTATAAAGATAGTTGTCAACACTTTGCTTGAAGCAGCTGTGTACTCTTGTGGGTGCTTGGCATTTGCTTTTCTGCCTGACTCACTGAGCACATTAAAAGCCACTTATTTGCCTTTCTAGCTGTGCCGTTGTGTGCCTGTAGAGATGTGTACCCTTGCTTTTGTACTTCTGTGCATTGCACTCAAGTTTGGGTAATTTATAGAAACGTTTAGTGGGAAAAACAAAATTTCTTCAAGACACACACACAAAAGGAAGACAATCCAAACAGCAGCCCCCTTTTGTCTCGGCAGCTCGGTGCACTTTTACAGGACTGCAGGAAACATTTAAAGCTTATTGGGAACGCTGGAGACGAACAGCAGATGTGTCTGTGATTTTGGCAGTGTTCAACATGTTCACCCCGACCCCAACCGCCACTGACCCTCCTCACCTTTCCACAGCTGCCCCCTCTCTCATCCCTGCATCGATTGAATACACATATTCCCTTCTTTCCATCTGTCCAGCTGTACCTCCCGTTGCCTTATAAAGTTTTGCCCTAGATTCAAAGTGGGGGGAAAAAAACATCCCAGTCGGGGGACACACTCATCTCCCACTCCCCAAACCCCATCCAAAGTGTGTATTTTTAGATCAGAAAAGCAGACCTAAACATCATTTTCAGCTGTTTACTTCTGTTTGTGCTGATTTTTTTGTCCTTTTACTTTTGTCTCCATATTGTTTGTCTGCATTCATCTGTCTTTTGCTTGATTGATTTTTACACATTACCTTGAATAAAATGTACATCCAATATCCCAAGATTAGAAGCTGCTGATCAAAATTGCAAAGGTCATGATCCTGGTGACCTTCAAATAATCCTGTCAATAATCCTTGTTTCCCTTTCATTTATAGTCAAGGTTTGGCACAAGATCTCCATCCAGGTTGAAGCAGGGGTTAAAGTAATGCTTCAATAGAAATCATGATTGCAGCTTAGCAGCTTGGCCAGACATTAAGTAAGAGCCCTAATTAGAAAAAAAAAAAGCACAAGGGAACTTGATGTAAACCAACAGGACCCCGTGGGCCTGTCCAGACACGGCCTGAACCAGCTCTGTGTACTGCTTGAAACGGGCCAGAGCTGATGACAGACAGGCAGACCAGAACTGAGGAGAACAGGGACTCACATGTTACACGCTGTTTGTTCTGTACAGACTCCAAAATCTGTGAGACACGGAGGGACGGGGAGAGATTTGGACGGCACTGGGAAGGGAGAAGGAACAGAGGAGAGATGGGAAAGGAGTAGGAGTATGAGATTGAGAGGAGGTGAGAAGCAGAGAGGAAATGAGTTGACAGTGAGTAAGAGGAGGTGGGAGAAGGTGGAGGAAAGGGTGGAGGGAGGAAGGAGTGCTGTGGGAGGCCACTTTAACATATTCATAAGAAAAAGTTTGAGTTTTTGTTTAAGGTAGGCTTTATGGTAAAGGGCTTCTGCCTGCTTTATGTCCTGTCTTAGAAATGACACTTCTCTTCCAGGAAAGGGAAGAGGAGGAAATAGATACCGTGTGTGTAGTAGTACTAGTAAGAAGGAGTAGAGTGGGAACTGCTAAAACCTCAGGCACAGTGATATGGAGGGATGGATGAAAAGGAAGGGAAGGGTAAGAGGAAGTTATGGAGTGAAAAGGAGTCTGAGGAAGCTGAGCTAATGTAGTGCGAAGTGAAATATCTCATTCTGAAAAGAGCAAAGGGGAAGAGAAGGGAGAATTACATAAATGCTATGATACGTGTGAAAGTGTGTTGAGGAGAAACAGAGAGAAAATGAGAGCAGGAATAGGGTAAGGAGATGGGGGTGGGTGGGGTGGTGGATACAGTAGCTCAAGGCCAGTTGGCAGTGACCATAACGGCTTTCATTGTGAGGTGTTGATTCTGTTGCCGAGCCCTTGAGCCACGGGCGTTTAACCTCGACAACAGCCAAGAACAATGGCTAACAGCCGCATAAACGGATAACACGTGGGGTGAAATACAACATTTACTGCCTAAGACAATGACATCTGGAGCTGGAAAACTGAATCAGGGCCGGAGGCTGGGACGAGCTGCTGAGAGGTGAGGTCGAGCAGGCCGGGGTGCAGGTGGAGCAGGATGTGGAGGCGCATCGTGGTTAAAGTGCATCCCTTTATGAATCCACAATCCGCTGACGTCTCAGGTTCCCCACCCCGTCCCCCCCCCCCCCCCCCCCCGGGGGACTCGTTTAACCGCTGCCCCAGCACTGCTTTTCATGAATCTCCCGCACTGTAGCGTGTGTCGCTGCTCATTACTGACGAGACTGACTGTGATGTGGCACTGGGGGGTCCCAGGAGGGGGGCGGCGACTCCTCTGGTGCGGGTTAAGACCTCTGTGGTTGTACACATCGACTCATCGCCACCAACATGTTTACACGGCCTGCCGGTGCAGCCTCGGCGTCATTAACGTGTGTGTCCAAGTGTGTGCGCTTCTCTTTTAAATGCTCCTGTGATGCAATTCCACGTCCCCCCTTGTCGGCGCGCTTTGACATATGCTGCTTAAATGTTTCTCTTTTTCGGTGTGGATGTCCAATAATTCGATGATTTGTGTCTTATTTTCCCGAGGAAGTGCGATAACTAAGTGTCTGCGAGGGGAAATGCGCTTTGCGTTTCCAAAAGAGACAGAGAGTGAGAGTGGCAGCGGGCAGAGCTGCTCAGTGTGTGTTTGTGCTTTCTGCTGTGAATGTGTTCCAGATAGTGCTGCTGATGGTTATCTTTCGGAGAGAGCTCTATTGATTTGGCTGTGGTAAATAATTGGTTGGGTCTACAAGCTGTCATGTTCGGCCTGATTGCTGAGCATTGGTGGTCTCGGGCAGTTATCTTCTTCCATATCCCTCTCTGATCCTCCTCTAGCCTCCTTAGTCTATCTCTACATTTATTGATTAGGACCCTATATGACCATTCTCTATCCTTCAATTTGGGCAATAATCCCTATCCCGGAGCCACGCGGTTACAAGTTATCTTCTCTCCACTCCTTGTTCTGCTGTAGGGAGAGAGGGCAGGTACAATTTGGGATGGCGAGAAACAGGGAAATGAGGAGAATGCGGAATGAGGACATTTGGAGGGGTCAGACGTAACACAGGCTCGCATGGTCTGCCCTACTTTTCCTTGACAGTAGACTACATTAGTACAGCTACAGCAAAGTGAGGTGGAGCGTGCGGAGCTGGCCTGCAAATTTCATTTTATGAACTGGCACTGAGAAATTCAGAATTGACATGTTTCCATCTTAAAGTGCACATTATCTAATTAACATGCAGGAAGATTTAAGATTAAATCACAACTTTAAAAAAAACCTAAATCAGGCCTGATTCTCCTGCTTGCTCTGTGGTCTCCATCCTCTCCTCTGGGAGGGCTGGGTGTCAGGATGGGAGGCCCCCCCCCTCTGGCCCCACACGCTGCAGGGTCACCGAGCAGAGTGCAGAGTGAGAAAGACCAGCAGCGACCCCGCTTGAGCAGCTTCGGTAACTGCACCCCACCTCCCTCCCTCCCCCCCGCCTTAAAGCGAGCCAAGAACAAGAGGTTTGATTATCCAGGCAAAAGCCACAAAGCGCTCTTTTGAATGTATGGCCTCATTTACTGCAACTGGTGGATGCGTTATTTTTTTGTGAGTTGTAAAACTTATACCAGAGCCAACATTACATACATGTAATCCCAGGCAGAGTCGGAGCAGCAATATAGGTTTTTTCCCACAGGGATATTGAGGTTTTGACAAGCATAAATGAAAATGAAAAAGCACAATTTGTCCATAAAATAATGTGATATATTGTATAAAACAGTAAATCAGGGTTACATAATGTTTTAATAATGGAGTGATATTTTTGTTTCCTCACGGTTTTATTCAGCCAGAACTACATTTCCGGGTGATATTTCTTGGTTAAACGTCGTTCATCCCGAGCCTCCGTGGCTGCGCCGGGACGTCTGGAAGTTTCGAGGGGGGAAGCAGAGAGGGAGAACCGGGTAGAACTTCCTCCGCGAGCTGCCACGTCTGAGCCCGGCCCCTGCCCCACTTCCTCTGGAGCTCACAGCCAGGAGGACGGCGGCGGAGCAACGGGGGAGAGACTTGAGTTAAATCACGGTAAATTAAAACAAAACACACGCCTTTCCTCTTTTTTCTCCTCTTCGTCTTTTTTCTTATATCATAAGAGAGGAGGTTGAACCAGACAGATGTTTCCCGTCATGGCAAAGTCAATAATGTTTCTTTTTTTAAATTCTCTTCTCTTTCATTCACTGGTTCAGTCCTGCACTAAAAAAGCTTTCTTTGGAAACTTCATCAGAGTTAATTGTCACACGCAGCGGGTGAGATAATAAGCATGTTGTGGAGTGAGTTTGGATTTGCAGAATCAGGTTTGCTGCAGGGAGGGGGAGACATGCAGCAAGGAGGGGGAAGCCTTGGGCTGCCTTTAGATTGCTTCATCTCAAATATGAACAGTGCAATAACAGCAGGAAGTGAATTACGCTGCTCAGATTCAGTCATAATGTGTGTAGTGAAGATTCCTTGTCTTGTAAATGGGAGATGCATTCTCTTCATATTGTTGTGCACACGTGAATATTTTTTTGCTTTCCTCTAGATCTGCCATGCTGCCCAGGCTTCCTGTCTTCATCCTCATTTCTTTGCCAGTTCTCCTGGCGCAGGCCAGCGCGGCGGAGTCATCCAAGAAGAGCCCCGCTGCCCCGGCCAGCCCTCCTCCTCTGGGTGACCCCAGCTGGGCTCTGGGTCTGCGCCTCTACCAGGCTCTCCGTTCTGGCTCCAGCTCGGTGAACGCCATCTTCTCCCCTCTGCTCGTGGCCTCCTCGCTCGGAGCGCTGGGTGGAGGATCGGCGGGCACCACTGCCAGCCAGCTCCAAGACCTCCTCAAGACGGTGTCCCCCACCAAGGCTGGAGACCGCGCTGGGGAGCTTCTGTCCGGGGCCTTGAAGAGCTTCACTGAAGCCAACGGGAGCAGCTTCCACCTGCACACATCTTCTGCTCTGTTTTCCAAGCAGGCTCCTCCAGTCAGCCAGGCGTTTGTGAAGGACAGTCAGAGCAGGTTCAGGCTGCAGCATCGGCCCCTGGGGAAAGGAGACTCCAAGGCTGACCTGAAGCAGCTCCATGGCTGGGCCAAAGCTGGGCTTGGTGGGCTGGAGGGAGCTCCTTTAGTGGCTGAAGTCCAGGCTAAGGCTGGAGCCCTCATACTGGCCAGTACCATGCGCTTTAAAGGTGAGTAGAAATTAGTGCTGGGCGATTAATCGTATTCACATCGTAATTGCGATGTTTAATTTGCTCGATGTGGAAAAAACATGACATTGGGCAAAATGATTTTCCCCCTTTACTATGGTAATTACGGTAAAACGTCACCTCGCTGCCTGTGCCTGCTACGTGCGCCTGCTGCGTGCTTGCCTTTACTTCCTGTTTCCTCTTGCTACAACATGTCGGACGCTGGGAGCTAGTTTGTCCAAAAAAACACACTTGAAACACATTTTACCAAAGAATTGAAATTAAATCGAAAATCGACTTTTTTGTGAAAAAAAAAATCGGGATTATGATTTTAGTCCACATCGCACGGCTCTAGTAGAAATACAGGTAACACTTTATTTGACGCCTATCTCTATAACGCATTATAAATGTATTTATAATGCGTTATAATGACATTATAGCACTGTATAACTATAGTTATAAACACTCATAAATGATCATAATGGTTTATAGCAATAATCATAACACACTATAAAGCATTTTATCATCACTTATAAGGTCAGGTATTATAATACATTATAACTGTTGGCAACTCACTGACAATTCCCACATAGATAATGTATTATACATATATTTATGATATGCTTATAAACGTGTATAACTATCATTATAAGATATATATAGAGAGATAGGCGTCAAATAAAGTGTTACCGAAATACACAAGCAGTTTAAATGAGGGCTTGACTATACTCAGATCAACACCGTGCTGACTTTGGCCTGTGGTCACAAAATCTTGGAAAATATGACATTGGTTGGTTAATGGGAAATTATAGTAGTAGAATTGTATGCAAACATGTCATCATTTGTCAGTGTGTCCAAAACAGTCCTGGCTGTGACCCTAAATGAAGCAACTCTGCAGCCAACAGAATATTTCATGATGGTGAGTATCCAATGGCATAACTGGTTGGCTGTAGGCCCCCCACCCCCACCCCCAATCAGAGAATGGGATCACATGTTAAAAAAGATATATATATACAGTATATATATGGAAGTCTAGGACCATTTTGTAGTCCCAATCTGTCTCTGCTTTGAAGTTGTTCGCTGCATTGGAGGAGAAGTCTTACAATATTCATATAGCATGCACATGTACCATTTTCAGTGTTCAGACAGCACCGAGAGCCGGGACACGCCAGTTTGCCCACTGCATTGTGTGTGCCAGCATGCCCACCCGTGTGCAGTGTGCGTGACTGTGTGTGTGTTTCTGCGTGCGTGCGTGCGGTGGACTCCAGCTGGTGGACACAGCAGATAAAGGATGATTGTGGGGTCTATCACTGAGAGCTTATTCATCTTCCATTGGGGGGTGATGTGTCATCTTAAATAATTGAGTAACAAGTGTCCAGACTCTCTCCCTCGGTGTCATGCCTAACATCTGTGCTTGGAGCGCTCCAAGTCTGCGGCGGCACAGCTTGGCTCGGATCTGTTCTTTTGTGACTGGCTGCAGTTGTGGAAACTAGTCAGTGTTTCGGTGCGAACGCAGTCAGTTCGAAGCGCCATCTGTGATTGAATAGTTGCATCCCAAAAACATATCCGTGTAATCCTTATCTGAGGTTCATTGTCGTCATCGTGCCCGTTTTTAAAAAGTACATTCATTCAACTTTCATTTGGCTGCTAAAGGGTGTGAGTGTTTGTACAACCAGATTTCAGTTCATCATGAGTCAGAGAAATGGCTTATTTTCCATTTTCATGATAACTTTTCAGGAATGCAATCTACCATCTCGCTCTGTTTTCCAGGGCACGGCGAGCGTTTACGTGCCTTCTGACGTCGATTCTCGTTTTTTGTTTGCAGGCTCCACAAAAGATGACGACGTGTTAAATATATCCTCCTGTTTCACTTGTTCCTTTTTGTGCCGTTTGTCTCTGTTTTTTGTGCTTTTGTCATTGTTTATCGCGTGTCTAATCTACCCCCGTCTCCTCTTCCTCCTCTTCCCACATGTCTCCTGCTCACATCCTTATCTGCTTCTATCTGCCTCTATTCCCTCTGTTTCCTCCTGCAGGTATTCTTTTTATTAGGTGCAAAGACGGCGAGGCTGCTGAAGTGAAAACAGGTTGCCAATAGATAGACAGCCTTTTGAAAATAACATTCCCTGACAGACTATACATTGATAAGCAATTTAATTAATTTTCTTTGTTTGATGTTTTGACTTCATTACAAAATTAGTTTTTCTGGGAAGCGACCCTCGTTGGTCGGTTCATTAATTTTATGGAGGGAAATATACAAATTAGATTATACAGCAGATTGCGGCACACAAATTAGATTACAGAAAATTGGATTCCTTTATTTTTGATTCATAATTTAAAAGTGGTCAATAGTTGCTTCTTGCTCTTACGGGCACCTCTCATTTGTTTTAACTTTTTTTTTTTTCTAATTCGTCTTTGATTTCAGAGTCCTGAGGCAATTCATAGTGTGTGATAATGTAATAGTTTCAGAGATGGTGCCGGAATTTCTTTTGGCACCAAACAGGCATCTGCTTCCTTGCCCATTTTTGTTTGTTTCACTTTCATCCCCTTTAGTTAATTATTGAGGGGGAGAATTAAAAAAAGCTCTTCGTGCTCCCTCCTTCCCTGGGCTGTACACAGCATTCACAGAAAAGCGAAGGTCAGGGGCAATTAGCAGTGGAACATGTTTATAGTAGAGGGATGTTTAAAGCAAAGAGAACGGCGAGAGGGCTGCGGAGAAAGAGCAGTGTAAGGGGAGATTTCTGGGTGGTGGAAGGGGACAAAGAGATGCAGGGTAAAAGAAATGGGAGAAAAGTAAAGAGCTGGAACTGAGAAAAGTAAAGAGAGGGTGGCCTGCTGAGGGAGCAAAAGAGATTGACAGACATAGTGGAGGGATGTAAAAAGGTCTACCTTGGGAGTTCCAGTCCACACTAGTTAATTAATTCAGGCTTTGTTCCTGTTTTAGACAAACAAACACTGGAGATGGAAGAAGAAAAATAAGATTGTGGAAAAAGGAAAAAAAAAAAAACAGTAGAGAGAAACTTCTGCAAAAGATAACGCAACAACATGGAGAACAAGAGGAGGAGAAGAAAAGGCGAGAGAGAACAACAAGTCCCCACATATTTAACCTCTAATAATAGCTTCTGAAATACCACAACTACTTGTAATCAAAAGTTGATGAGGGAGGAGAGGGAGCCGGTCGGTCTCATTGATTCTCCGCTGGTTTTTGCCTGAAGTTTACAGTATGAATTGGTAAGTCTGTGAGCGATTGGATTTCTTAGCTGCGCAATTGTCTCATTGTTTATTGTTGATGGATATTAATGGATTCAGCTTTCAAGTGATCCCTCCGCTCCGGTCCTGTAAAAGAAGATAATGCAGTGCAAACCTAAAGCAGGCCCGCTCATCTCAGGCACAAGCCACACACAGAGCTGCAGTCTGCTGGTGCAGGCTGGTGAGGTCATTCAATCACAGCTCCGTACAACTTTGTATGTGCACATACCTCGGAGGAATTATTCATCATTAGGACGTCATTTCAACAACACGGCTGCCACTTCATGTAACCTTCAGCCAGTTGTTTTTGAATTCCTCTGCGATCATATTTCACTCTGTGATGTTATAGGAAGCGGAGCAAATGTCTGTGACTTGCACTAGCATGCCTGGGAGGCATGACTTGTGATTGGCTGGGGTCCAATGGAGACCGGATGGTTTTTGGGAAAGCCTCGCCTTGATGCTCAAACAGTTTCTATTAATTGATCAACAGAACCTGAATCGACATCAGTATTGAGAATCATTTAAAGCGGCGCCAATTTTTAAGTTCATTTTGCTTGGCATCAGTCAGGAGTGCCAGTCAGCCTGTGGAAACAGATGTGTAATGTCTTCCGTAAGTCTGAAGCAAATAGCACTGATGATATTATAAAAGGAGCTTGAATCAAGTCCTACCAGAGACTACATGTTGGAATATTTTGGCCTCGATTTTTAAAATCTGTTTTCAAGGTTTTGAACTTTACAATTTAATTTAAAAGGACAAGGGCAAGGTTTGATCAATTTTGATCATAGCAATTCTCATGATGTGGCTCTATTGATGGTTTTATCAGTCTTTGCTCGGTCCAGACTGAAATAAAAAACAACTATTGAATGGATTGCCATGAAATTTGTACAGATGTTCATGCTCCCGATTCGATGTGTAATAATGATTTTAGTCCTCCCCTGTTTTTACTTTAAGCTCCATCTTGAGGTTGATGCTTGTGGTTTTTAGTGTCATGTCTTGACAGCCATTGTATGGATTGCTGTGAAATATGATTCAGATATGATTGATTTCTAATAACTGAGGTCATCCCTTAAATTTTCATATAGTACAATTATCATGACAAAATTTTAATATCTATTAGACTGTCAGTGACATTCCCATTAGCCTCAATACTGTTCTTTGTGTTTAGTGCTAATTATTAAATGTTCACATATATGCTAAGCAGCTAAATTGGTTAGGATGGTAAATATTATACGTGCTTAGAATAAACATGTTAGCATACTGATGTTAGCTTGCCACAGCTTGAATGAAGTGCAATGCCTGATCTGGAGTACGATTTAAAGTCTTTTATCAAGCAAAAATGCCAAACATTCAATTGAGAGTCTTTGGCATTTGAGAAGATTTTCAGCTTTACTGTTGTTTTATGGGTTTCTGGGAACTTGCAGCATGTATTCTTTTCATTTTTCTCTCACATTTGAAGACTGTTATTATCAGTGATACGGACACTTTGTCCAATGCAAGTATTCAATGATAAAGCCGAGAAATCTGTCTTTCGATTTTCATCAGAGCAAATGAGCCATTTGATTTTTTTTGGCCCTCTTCACCTTAAGCATTGTGTCATAAGTGTGGTGACCTTTTCAAATGATTCATCGATAATGAAAATCATCGTCAGTTGCGGCCCTAGCTGGGCCCCGGGTGACATTCACAAAGAGTGACATAAGTACAAGTCATAATCTGTCGACCTCTTCGCTCCATCCAGCGTCCCCTGTGCGATTGAATGGGCCAGCGGCTTTGGAAAAGTGTTGTGAGGTTATTACAACAGTAATTCCACTACTCTCAGCCCCTCCTAAATTGGCAGCTGTCATGGGGTTAGCAGGGCCAAGTGGGATGTGGTGAACACTGAATGGGATGGTGTGGCCTTAAGGACCTCATAACTGCCTCAGTATAGCACTCTCAACTCAGCCGCTTTGAGAAGAGTAGACTTTTTTTTTTTAATGGGCAGTAGATATCGATGATTCATGAGCAGTGTCAGCCGGTGTCACCATATATCAGGTCTCTATGTATTTATGAACATGGCATTGTTTAACCCACTGTCACCTTTTCACCTCTTTCAATCATTCACTATTTTCCTACAGCATCTCCATGTCAGGCATTCAGTATTCAAAATGGCCCTGTTTGTTTGGCTGTTTGTTTAGGACTGTGGGAGCGAGAGTTCAGTGAGGAGTCCACAGATCATCGCGCCTTCTTGGGAAAGAAATACACCAAAGTGATGATGATGCACCGAGCAGGTAAAAAAAACACAGTCTGTTGCAGGGTTGTACTCCTGCCAGCAGATAAATGCAGCGAAAAGCAATTTGAGTTCTAAAATGGCTTGAACATCTGTAAGGTCCAATCTGCTTCCCTCCTATTTATCACTGTGTACCTTATGATTTATTTAACATGCTTTTCATATTTTATGTATCGTCTTAAAACAACAATAAGGCAGAGTGAATTTCTGCCGTGACAGCAGTAAAAGATGTTGGAGGGATACATTGTATTCTATTTAATGTTATATTATAATGTCATTTCCAATCCATGAAAAAGATTATTTCAGTGATGCATTGTCATCCAGTCTAGGTTTGCATCCACATTATGTTTGAATGGGTTTAATCCGTCTCTGTAGTGTTTTCTCCCGTTGTTCAGTTTATTTAGGCAGGTGAGAGCTGTGGCACCAATTTATTGCAGTGACACAGCTGAAAATGCAAGTCTGAACTAACTTCCAAGAGGACTGCTGTAGAGAGCTCCTGCTCCCAACTACTGCAGAAAAGCACAAGTGTTATATTATGGCAAAGGTTCTCCTTGTCTCCTTGACTCACTGATCTCTCCTCCAATCTGTGCCTCTGCCTGTCCTTTCCTCCAGGTTTGTACCGTCACCACGAAGACATAGAAAACATGGTGCAGGTCCTGGAGGTGCCCCTGTGGGGAGGTAAGGCCAGCGTGGTGCTCCTGCTGCCCTTCCATGTCGAGAGTCTGGCGAGGTTGGACAAGCTTTTGACCCTTGAGCTGCTGTCCAAGTGGCTGGACAAGGCCAACATCACCAGTGTGTCCATCTCGCTGCCCAAGGCCAACGTCACCAGCACACTCAGTCTGCAGGTTAGTGCAACAAACTTGGCGAAATGTTTGAAAAGTGCATCTATGTATGTTCTAAAAGATGAACACTGAAACCTGTAACGATGACTTAGGGTAGTTAAGGTTAGGTGAAGGCTTATGGTGAAACACTGTGAATGTCGTCTTACTTGTGGAATAGACTTTAAGGCATTAAAGCATCAAGATGGAATAAGCTTGTCCACAGCCTCCATCAATTATTAACTCAAATTTTAATACCCTGCTCTATGATGCTCTCCAGGTCTAAATGAATCACATTGTAATGTTTTTGTTTCCATAAACTGTTGAGTCCCATATAGGTCAGACTAATGCACCATGCCTGTGTTATATGGCAGGCAGAGAGGTATCTCTGAGGCTGACTGCTCTGAAATGTTTGCATTAAAGACTTGGCTGATATTCCTCACCTGATAGGCTGAAACTCTCTCAGAGGGGCTTCAAGCATTTTTTTTATGTTGCTGACTTTACAATGTAGCCATCTGTGACACCCTGTTCCAGTTTAGATCATGTCTTTATGTGAGGTACATCCTGTAGGTTTGTGGTTCCTTCCTTTTTTTCCCCTCTCATTCTTGTGTTGCACATACGGCTGCAGCTCCTGAATATTCCCCATGGGACTTGGTTGGCTCTGGCAAATCCTGAGTGTGTGAGTGAGAGTGGACAACCAGGTGCTCCATCCCCACCAGACACAGCCCATGTTGAATCGGCCTATTTTGCAGAGTTACCTCACCTGCCCTGAGCATGGGGTTTGTGGCGTTTCTTTGTCGGGGGAACCGACAGGTGTTTCCGTGCCACTAATCCCGCTTGGATTCTTTTCAGTTTCTCTTTTTGTACTTGACACAGCAGACTGAGGCGATGTGCTTGTACAGTACATTAAATGTGCAGTGGAGTCGTAGCTGTTCAGTTCTTTAATACCATAGTTTGACAGAGTGGATCCCACATACAGCTTCAATTGTACTTTCTTCTTTTACTTTCTATCGTTCATTCATTTCCTGTATCCACACACTTCATCATTTTTCACTTCACCTGATACGGTTTCTCATATCTCCAAGAAATCCAGTCATCATTCTCATTGTTTCTTCGCCTCCTTCATCCTCTTCTTTGGTTTTTTTCCCCATGTCTCTTCTCCTTTGTTCTCTGCTTCTGTCTTGGCCACCTCCTCTTCCTGACTTGCACTCTGCTTATCTTGGTTCTCTTTCTCTTCCCCTTAAAGAGGAATTCTTTGTCTATTCATATGTGATTCCTCTTCCTCCTCACTTGGCTCTGTAGGCTCCTCTTTCTCTGTCCTTGTGCCTTGCTGCTCTGCCTCCAGGTTGTGTTTCTTCCTCCAATATCTTTCACCTGTAACCTCTGTTTCTTACCTACTTTTTTGCCTTCATCTTTCTCTGCCTCTTTAGTGCTCTTAGTCACTGAAGCAGCGCCCTGACTTTCTCCTTCCAGTTCAAAGCAGACTGTCTCAGGTGCGTTCCAATGTCAGTCCTTTCCACACTTCTCCTCTCTCCCTTGAGGTGATAGGCATCCAGCTGTACACACAGCATTGGGCTGTAACAGCCTTCAGCAGGGAATCAAGCCCTGGCTGCTGGGAGGCTAAGAGGGGCCTGAGGATGACCGTGGCCCGTAGCTGTTTGGTGGGCTTCAGAAGCCTCCCACAGACCTCCTTTTGCAGGAGCACAAAGGTCATGCCACAGTCCAGCTGGTAGTCTGCTTGTATCTCTGCTCCTTTTAACCCCAGAGCCAGCAGGTAGCTGGTCTGAGTCGGGAAGAGAGGAAGCCAGGAAGGAGCACCAGGCAGACAGACAGCAGCATAGTGGCTTCCAATGCTAATGTGAGTGCATGGGGGTTGTTAGGTTCAAACAGGCCAACCCGGAGGCTTTGTCGGGCTGCTGCCTGGAAGGTTGGAGAGTTGTCGAGGCAGTGGAAGAGCACGTATCTGACCTGGCCACAGGGTCCTTAGCAGGGGCAAGGGCACAGACAAGATGCTAGAATCACACAGGCCTCCACACCTTTGAGATTGTCCCGCTGTTGTGGGTCATGGCAAAAAAACGAAAGTTTCCTTTTCAAGCTTATATACTGACATCAGTTGCAGTCATAGGTCTTCAGGATTTTTTTTATTTGCAGTTGCCAAATAATGTACTCAGTAGAGTCTCTGGATCTCGATCACGTTTTTTTTATCTGACACATTGAACTAACAGCCTACTAAATTTGGCACACCTTATTTTTCACTGGCTGCGTGATCCAAATGCTGATGGAAGTATAGAAAACACTCAGTTGACTTGTGATTATACAGTGGTGTCACAGAGTGTTACAGAGGTTCTTCCCACACAAATGATCTTTGGCTGAGCTCAGACACCAGCTTGCAGAGAGCACACAAGCCTGACAACAGCCAAGTTTAATTTTGCCTCATCATCAAGTTACTTACGGAATAAATGCGACAGCTGATATGACCTTCCGAGGACAATGTTTGCCATTTAAACCAGCAAAAGCGACCATCAGCGCCAGCTCAGAAGGAGAAGCTGCTGCATGAATGCTTTCCTCCCTACTCCACTTTGCTCATAAGAAAGAGAGTAAAGATTTTAGAGCAGATTTGTTCACTTGGTCACTTGCACATACAAGCAAAGTGCTCATGCTGAAGAGTAAAGCAGGCTGAGGTGAGCACAGTAAAGAAAAGGATTCGTATTCAAGATGATGCTGATCCATTAAAATATTCTTGGATCAGTAACGATACAGCTCAGGACACCTACTCACCATGACTCACCATTAAAAGACAGATCATATGCACTCAGACTGAATGCAAAGCCATTTTTCATATTGCATTATTTGTGCAAATTTGATAGCTGGATTGTTTTGTAGAGTCTGTAGAGTCAGTGCCTGTAACTGGTTGGCAATAGACCTCTACACTGAGGGTGTCCACGTGCATGTTAATGTGACAGCTCAGATTGATTGATCTGAGAACTCAACAGAAGCCCCCAACTTTTTCTGTTATTTTTCCGCCAGTTTCTCTCCTTTCTCATGTAGTCTCTGTGCACTTATGAGTCATACAACCTTGGAATAAGCACATATTATTTTATTAAGTTGAAACATTTTCAAATTGCATGGATGCGTCTTCGCCTCAATTCCCACAGCTCACGTCTGTCTGCATCCTCTTGCATCTTTTCCATTGACTTTGAATGCAGTCAGCCTGCTTCTAAATTTGCATCACGTTCAGTCTGAACACACCCTTTTGATTCAGAGAGCGATACAGTAGTTGGTGGTATAGGAGTTGTCAATGAGTGACAAAGACATAGCGAGAGAGAGAGAAAGAGAGAGGGAGAGAGAGGGTAGTTGAATCTGACAGATACAGAGGGCATGCCAGTAAAACCCATTTCCCCAGGGTCCGTACACTGACTGGAACCTAATACCATGTCCTCTTTACATGTACATTGTAACCTCATCATGGACTGATGAAATCCACTTTGCCCTCTTTCTAGTTTAACAAACATCTCTGAAGAGTTGTGCTGCCATGTTATTCTGCTAGCCATGCCCTGAAGAACAAGCTTTTGACATTAACATTGTCAGGACACTCAGGGGAAGAGGCTGTAATCTAGAACTAAAGCTTGAAACAACTCCTTTTGACACGGCAATGACTTTGCCAGGGAAAAGAGCAGAGCAGAGCTGTTGCACAAATCCCCTTTTGTCTCTGCAGGAGAGTTTGCCAGACAGAAGAAAAAAATAAACCTTTGCTGTTTTTTTTTTTAACCTGCAAATAACTAGAAGTAGCTGTACTTTATGTGCTCTCATTATGTAACCTAATTATGGACAAGCACTTGAATGTTTTGACCTCTGTTTCTTGAACTCGTTGCACATTGTCTCCCTCCGTCTGCTCTCTCAAGAAAAAGTGCATTTGAGGAATCATTATGAAAGGGCTAAAGCTCTGACCAAACTCTCAACCCACTTTGATCTCGTTTCGTCTGCCTGTCCAACCCCTCTGGCCAGTGACAGCCTGCCATGTCTTCCCTGACAATCATTTTTCCGATTGGTTCGGGCAAATAATTGCTCATCACGGTGAGTTAATACTGTTTACCACTCTGTCTGTCAGTGCTTTGGACGGCCATGGACTCCTGAGACTAGAGGGCTGCATCTGGACAAACAGCGGATCATAGTAGTGTGTGTGTATGTCAGCCTTAACACTTGTGTCCTTTGTGTGAGGCAAATATGGAACAAAATGCTGCTCCTCTTAAATCCTTGCATGGATTTGCCACATCCAAATGCGCCCATTCCCTCTTTGACCTCTGTCCTCTCTGTCATGTCAGTTATCTAATTCCTTTCTGTAGATCTAACATGTGACTGTAATACGCCATCACTCAGCATCACATTGGCTCAGCTGACCTAAATAGGAGTGACATTCGGCAGGCAAGTGAGCAGGAGAGGTGGAGGAGGACGAGGAGTGGGGGGGGTCACTGATTGCTCGGGGACAAGGTGGAAAGTGTCACAGAGAACTAAATATAGCTGCAGAATACTGCCTTTTTCTTTCTTTACGTCTCCCTATTTGTGGCGTTCTCCTCTGGTGAAGGGCAGACTGTGTCGGAGTCTGTAGCTGGAGACGGAGAACCCTCTTAACAAGCCTGGCCCAGGGGTCACTGAATAAACCACCCTCATCGCTCTCTCCCTGTGTCTCTGATCCAGTGCTGACCAGGCCACACACACACATACACGCTAATGGTCGAGCTTGAGCTGCGTTCTGGCTCTATCTCCAGTCGGTGACTAAGACATATGAGTGTTCACCGGAGAGCTCACTCAATCACGGCTAATGAGGTCAAAAGGCCATCAAATATTTACACGAGCACACTCCACAGTATACAGTGTCGAGGGACAGCTGTTTTAACGCAGCCACCACAGCCCTGCATCATATGAATTAATCAGATGTGTTTCATGGCCATTAGTTGAATATCTCACTAAAAGCTAAGGCTTCTTTTTCCTTTTTCATTTGTGGTAAAATTGCCCTGTGGAATAAAAAAGCGGTTCATGTGTATATGGGAGCGAGTGAATGAGACACAGAGAGCGTATTGACCGTGCAGAAGAGGTAAAAGCCCATGTAAATAAGATACCAATAGCGGTTTTGCTGATGAGACTCAATAAAGAGATGGAGAGGCTTTGAAGCCTCAAGAGAGCTGATAGAAAGAGAAAGGGCTTTTTTTTTTTTTTTTTTTTTTTTTTTTAAAAAAGCCTGCATCAAATGTGTCCATGAAATGGAGCTGTGATGATGCCAGTGCCACATACTGCATACTTGAAGCCACCCACGTGGGATGTTAAGGGCAGTATTGAATTAAGCAGAACATGTCTGTAGTTGGTAAAGGTGGGGATAGCTTTAAAGGATCATTTGGCAGGTTTGATCGGTAAGCCAGAGGGAACAGGAGGTGTAAATGGTGCTGGAGCAGGGGAGGTAAGGACATTTTTCCCCCTAGTTTCTGATAATTGTTGGGCTGATTTTAGTCACGATGGAGGCATCACAATTGATTGGACCAGGTTGGACCAAGTTTGTTTCAGTCTGGATCAGTTAGTGGAGATAAAATCATAGTGCGTGATGTTGAGGACTTCAAATAATTTGCCTCCTGATCTAATTAATACCTAATGTTTTCAATGAGTTTTGAGGAGTTATTTTCACCTTTATTGCTACAGTTATCACCAGGGAAATTGGTTGCGCTGTAACCGTGCAACATTTTTGGTATTTACTACTGAAATTTGGACCATTGACGTCACATAATGAGAGAAATGGTAAAAAAAAATAAAATAAATAATGACAGAGAATTAATTTCCAAGTGTTTCGATAAACAATGAATCGTCTCAGTACATTTTCTAGTAAATATGCCAAATATTACTCTAGCATCTCATTTGTGAGGATGTGCTGCTTTTCTCTGTTTTATAACATCATAGAATTGAAATTGCAGAGTGTACTTGGCAAACCAAACAATCTGAAGACGTCATCTTGGGCTTTGGGAATTTGTGATGGTGCTGTTTTTCACTTTTCTCTGCCATGTCTTAAAGTAATTGATAATGATTAATCCAGAATATAATCCATAAGGAAAATAATCATTAGATGGAGTTCTAAGTAAATTATACCCTGAGAATTGTTACATTATCCAGTTCATCAGATCTTGGATCCATAGTTCCAAGTCCACTCTCTCTCCACTCTCTCTAGCTCTCTCTCTGAAAAACAGTCTTTGTTGCCATTGTCTCTTCATCCAAAATATAGTGTCTTTCCTTTTGTTTGATTGCTTTTTCTTTGCAAATGGCAGCAATAGTTAGCAAGGTAGACTGTTTTAGATTGATGTCCATTTCTGTTTCTGTGCAGGAACACAAATATTGGAGTTCTTGTGGGATGGAAGGGAAAAGACTATACTTAATTGTACCTTTGGGGAAAACTCTCTTGGCTCTACTGCGTTTCCAAAAGCAATAAACGCAATATGCAATTCACAGACATAAAACATCCCATAAGACAATAAAAAACAATTATAAGGAATGGTTACGCAAGCACATTCAGTACTACACAAAACCATACAAGGTTTTTCTTGGGATTTTTATGTATGTTATGCAGTGGTATGAATTAAATCAATCTGTTTTCCCTCTACTCAGTTGTTTGGCATGTGCTCTTATTTGACTGTAAAGAAAAAAAATACCTGTATGCTATTGGTGATGTGTAGTCTTTTCTAGGTGTTGATCACCTTAAAGTCTCTTCCTAGGTCATGTCCCATAGTTGGCAAAATGGGCACCGTTTAGCAGTAGTCTCCGTTTGATCTCTGCTTTTCTTCTCATCTTTTTTTTTTTTCCACATTGTCATTATTCAGGCTGCTCTGTCTCTTAACATCAGCCGCAGTGACCCCTCACAGATGGAACTGTAACATGTCTTGCCTGCCACAACCTATCCACTTAAAACCCCCACAGGTACACCCAACAAGCTACTTAGTGGGCCTCACCCATCGAGCTGAAATAATGTGACGCCGAGTGCTGCACGCCTGAGGGTTGATGCCATGCTATCTCAGGCCTGGATAGACTGCACCGCTGTAGGGCCGAGTAAGCCCAACGTGCACACGCTCGCAGAGGAAACCACCAGCTGACAATGCCTGTGGCTCTCGCTCGCAGACAGATAGCTGGTTGATGCTGTGCGCGAGGCATCAGCAGTCCGCCCAGTGCTGTTCCATCTAAGATTCATGCGGTGCTTCAGAGAGAAAGGGCAGCCAAAGAGCACCTCCCAGAGGTTTTTCTCCCCATATAATGCAGTGCCACACCTCTGCGGTGCACAAGGCCTCCATAGGCTCCTCTGACACCCCTGGCCTGTTTCCCAGTGTGCAGCCAAGGGGGCCCCTTAATTTTTAAACACTTAAAAAAAAAATTAACCAAGTGCTTTTTGCCTTGACAAGCAGAGAGGAAGAGAGTCAAACAGAAGGGCTAGGTCATGTGGGGTTGGTTGGTGCTATTTATATGTTTCATAGTTGCACCTGCACTACTGTAGGCCAAGCGAGCCGGGCCCTCAAGGAAAACCGGTGAAGAGAATGAGTAGGTATCGACATGAGTGACACAGAGAGACAGCAGAAAGCAGCTGCTTTTCCTCACACGCGCATTTGTCTTCAACAATTTGAGGAATCCACCGGCTTAAGCTTGTTTCTGTTTGCCCGTTAGATAAGGAGCGGAAAACCTTGAAATCATTTGCCGATGGAGATGGAGAAGTTGAGGGAGCGATGTGTACCAGGGCGAGCTGGCCTGTCAGAGGGAAGAGAAGGATGAGGCAGGGAGGAAAAAGACTGAGCTAGGAGCAAAGAGAGAGAGAGAGAGAGAGAGAGAGACAGAGTAGGATAAAATAGAGGCACGCAGGGCAGATGAGGGATGGGGATGCCAGGCAAGTGGCAGAGCAGCAGAGGAAGACAGTGATGTAGTGGTAGCGGGTGGAGGAAGAGAGGAGGAATAATGGATGAGGACAATAGAAGTGCATTAGAGCAGGAGGTGTGTGTGTGTCTGTGTGGAGGGGAGGCTTTGCCTGAAAGCACTGGAAAGAGAATGACAGATGCCTACAACTGTATATGCATCTACTTATGTTTAGACATAAGCTGACATGATCGAGTTTAACTTCCTGCACGCACATCTCAACTTTTGAGTCGAAAAGCAGACACTGTAAATGGATTATTACAACTGCCCATTAGCATGTGGTTTGAAGAGCTGCGCAGAACTTTAACAATCTGGTTTTGAAAAGAAAGCCAGCAAGGCAGCACCCGCAAAGCATTTCCACACAGCTCATCCAAATAATGTTGCGCTCTAGTCTGACAGTAAAAGATATTTCCAATAAAGAGTTTAATCAGCCAAAGTTTAAACAATGCTAGAAAACAAAGAGATTCACCCACTCGTCCTCCCCCCGAGCAACTTTTCTTCCAGCCCGTGGCCTTCCGCACATCCACACACAAGTCCACACAGTCACACACTAACACCCGCACATGCTCTCCTCTGGCCCCTGGAGAAGCCTGTCACTGTGAGTGGCCCTCTGCCATGGGAGGATAAACTACCTGTCATGACGACGACTTTCTGTGGAATTCATATCAGAGGCAAAACAAAGGAGGTGCTGAGGTCACGGGGCATCACTCTTAAATTATTCATCCTCTGCTTCCTTCCTTCCGTCTCCTCTCTGCCTGTCGCCCACTTTGTTCTGCCAGCGCACAACAAGGGCAACTGTCAGCCTCCTCCCCGTCTCGAATTTTAGGTATAGAAAGTAAATAAACACGGTGAAAACTCCCTGAGAAAAGTTACTGATTGACTGTTCTAGAGTGGTATGTTTCTTTTTCACGTTGATCATGTGGCAAGGTTCGGGAAGGGCAGCGCATGTTTCCCCACTTCTGAAGGTCACAGCATCATGAAATTTTAAAATGTGCTTTCCCTCCCACTCATTGTTTGGTCCTCTTGCGTGCATAATTGATCAGTGTCCTGGCAGCTGCTTGTTCGCATACACTTGTCTCTATGTAGACAAGCTTTGGGAGAATTGAATTGAATTCCATCACTCTTTGTGTTTCCAGAAACAGTTGTCTGCTCTGGGCTTGACCGACGCCTGGGATCAGAAGGTGGCTGATTTCTCCGGGTTGTCGGACAAGAGCAAGGGGAAACTCCACCTGGATGGAGTTTTCCAATGGGCTTCCCTGGAGCTGGCGGCTCAAGCTGGGAAAGGAGATGCAGAACTCGTGGAGGAGAAGATAGAAAAGCCTAAGCTCTTCTACGCCGATCACCCCTTCATCATCTTCGTCCGGGACAACGCTACTGGAGCCCTGCTGCTGATGGGAGCCCTGGACCATGCAGAGGGAGAGGCCTTCCGTGATGAACTGTAGCACCCTTCAACATATATCCTTTTTTTTCTCCACTGTCTTTTTTCAGCTCTGACTCTTACACGCTCCCTCTCAAAGACTACACACTGGTTCCTAAGTCGAGACATTGTCATTCACTGTGGCACGCTATCACATCAGACTACAGCTGGCTGTCATACATTGACACTGCATAGTCTCACACTGACTGACACCGACACTGCCATACCCGACACTCATACAGTCACACACATAGCGACACCTACATGGCATACATACATAAATGAAGATTCTGTACAAGACATTACAAAAGTTGACGGGTGCAGAAAAAAACAGTAGCTTGGAGTGACTCCTTGCATTTTCTCTCTCCCACGCATATGCACACACACACACAGACACACACATGCACATTCAAGGCCCCAGTGATCAAGTCAACACAAAACAAAACGACAAACAAAGAGTGCACTGACAAACACCAACATGCTGACAAGCAGAAGTGGTTACACAGAAACAACACTTAGAGTAGCATCAACAAAGAACCTTAACGAAGAGAGGCTCATAGTGACACTTGAATCCTCCCTGTCAGGCAAACACCAGGGCAGGTGAAGATGTGTGGTCGTGTGTGTGTGTGTGTATGTGAGCGCGTGCATGCGTGTGCGATGACCGACAGATCAAGGGTGCCCATGAGGCCGCTCTCAGAGCTGGCAGGGACCAGCGGGGTCCCCTGGGCTTACATCTGAGGAAGACTGATGGATCAGCCAAGTGCTTATTGATGAGCCAGCTTAATGCTAATGGATGTAATGAGTCACAACGCTTGTCAACAACACGGAGAGGACGGGGGGAACCTTTTAATCTCTTAATACCATCGGGGATCAATGACACCGTTATGCTGCTGGAAACAAACATGAGTGACATCGCTTGACTTAAATGTAACAACTTAATATTTAGGGTGATTACAGCTATTCAAAGAGGTATTGATTTTCATTTGTATATTTGTTTCCTTTAAAGCACCAGAGTTGATAGCTGAGATGTGAATGAACTGCAGTGACTACTGCTACAGCATGATATTAAATAAGGTGCATTTTTTAAAAAACATGTCCAGTTTTTATTCTTTTTTCACTTGACATGCATTTATCAATGTCTTCACCCAATCGTGATACACACTCATCATTCATTGAAACATGTACCATTAATATATGAAATGTGTGGATTGCTAGAGCTCCATCTCTCTTGACAGAACTGATACAAGCTCAGATGGGAGACTTTTTTTCTCTCTTTTTTTTTTTTATTCTTCCCTGAACTGAATTGGCTGACATTGAGCCTCGAGGATGCATAGAAGCAAATTTAAAGCCCTGAATTAGTATCAGCCAGTCATTGAATTTTGAAGGGCAACACGTGATATCATCGTCGCTCATCGTGTCAGGAAAGTGCAACAACAACTGTGTCCACACACTCATCAAGTGCTTCCCAACAAAGGTAAAATGTGCTTCTTCCATTCCACCAATGAATAACTGAGATATAAAAAAATAAGTAACTCTTAAAACAGTGAGTATTTTGATCTGTGATGTTTTAGTAAAAATACAACTTCTCTCTCCAGCTACAGTATGAAGGGCTCTTTAGTATTAGTGCCATCCATGTGTCAACACACACGAAGCACTTGCTGTATACAGTATCTCCTGAAAGTGAAAATGTAAATTTGTGCTACATCTGTCCTGTTCTAGTGCTCGGTAACAGCGTCTAGACACACAGCTGGTCTGTCTGATGCACAGCGTTCAGCAAGTCTGTTCCAGTAACACCCCGGTATTACAGCTTTGTTCCTAATTTAGCCCTCCGCACAGGTCTGCTCAGCAACAGTATGTGTCGTGCATCTGTGTGTGTGTGTGTGTTCATGTTCATGAACTGTTCGCGTGTGCGTTCATGTGTGAATAAAGCTACTACAATGACCTCTCTGCAGTGGCCTCCTGTGCAGCAGGGACTTGTAAAGGGCACTATACTGCAGGTATACTCTGCACTGAATAAACCCGGGAGCTC
The DNA here is from genome assembly GCA_037975185.1 of Centropyge bicolor. Classification (NCBI taxonomy): domain Eukaryota; kingdom Metazoa; phylum Chordata; class Actinopteri; family Pomacanthidae; genus Centropyge; species Centropyge bicolor. Next base: position 811,154 of record JBBMOC010000030.1, read on the forward strand.
AATTTAGACAAGCCGATGATGGATCCGAGGCCGTCTGCTGTGAGCACATCAATCCTGCTCATTCCAACACCAACTCCCCGCTGACTCACCTTCACATTTCATTCAGTTCAGAACACTTACAAACACATGCATGTCCGCATCCGCTCACAGGTAGCCGGGCATAATCTGACTTACAAAGAGAAGGTAAGGAACCCGCTTCTCAGTGATGTGCAGAGCGGCTATATGCACACTGTATCCAAGTATGAGGGAAGGTTACAACCATGATTCTATAAAAGTTGGGACTCTGTAAATAAAAATAGAATGCAATCATTTGCAAATGAACGGTGCAGTGTTCCTGAGCCCATGCAGCAATCTCCTTTATACAATCACATGTTTACAAAGTGGCCCCATGCTGTTGTGAATGACTGAGCCTTTCCAGGATGAACCTTTCATACCCAATCATCATACTATCACCTGTTACCAATCAGCCTGTTTACCTGTGGAATATGTAGAGTTCAGTTCCCTGTAAAGGATGTATTTCGGGTGTGGGAGGGGAAATGGATGGGGACTGTTTTTTCAGTGTTGAAGCGTTACTGACAAAGTGCATTAAAGCCATGAGGTGAGCCTTAAAGTGCACACAGACCTGACATAAGATGCAAATTTGTTGGATTCCTTAGGCCTTTATCTCATAGAAACTATTGATTTGATTTCTTAAATGCCCTGTTAACATATACTTTTCTTTTACTTATTTTTTTCCCCATTTAAATTACATCACCGAACCAAACTTGGCATAAAAGGATGTTTTTTGTTCTGGTTTTCCATCTAATTGCATGTAACACTAAATATTTCCCAGAGTGATTTGTGCAAAAGTCTATAGACTTTAGAATATAATTTTACCTGAAATAATAATATATAAATAATAATAATGAAAGTTGTCTTGCCACTATGTTTAATATATTCCAAAATGAAACACAGCTGCATACATAGTGCTTTTTGAGATAGCGTTTTTAAAAAATGTATTTATATGTGTTGACTGTTTGTGTGTCTCTCTCTTGAGCAGACACTGTGTGGGAGCACTCTTTCGTGGTAGCAAGCAGCAATATTTTGGACAGGTGATTGAGGTGAACTGCATTATGAGCTCTTGTAATGACTTGACTGTATCACCAACAGCAGAGCTTACCTCCACTCTCTCTTATGAAAAAAAAACGACTTAAAGGGGAATTTAATGTTTAATCTCTGTTTTTAAATAAAACATGCTAAAAGAGGGACCATGAACTTCTTGTCTATCCTGCTGCCTTGTATGATGGGTTCAACTCTTGGACAATCCAAGCGGCAGAAAAGAGGGCGAGACAGTGAAAGAGCACTCAGAGCAGAGTCATACCAGTTACACCGGGCTGCAGTACTTACCCTTTAGAGGAAGCCATAGAAGTGGCTCTGCTCAACTGGGGGTCAACTTGCTGATAGGGATGCTACAGGGGCCCCCTCCATTTTCACTTTGCTCTTGTTAAAAGCTTGAGAGAGGTCAAAAATAAGAGGCAGGCATGTGATATGTGAAATACAGCAGTGTTTCATGCTTGTGTTAGACCATAGGGACAGATTACCGACATCCTGAAACAGATATCAGACCATGTTCATTCAGATGGGGATTTAAACCTGCATGGTCAATGGGAGCTTCGCTGCTATTTAAACAGCAAAATGGCCTTCAGATAAAGAAATAAATAAACCTGTTTACATAGCTTTACTATGAGTTCACACTATAGACTCTCAGATGCAACGATATGCCTTCCTGAGAAAGCTGAGTTAATTAAAACAAATCTAGCCAATTATGCATGAATTTATGTAATTTAACAAATGTGCTTTAATGAACTGAGCCTTCAGAGATGCAAAAGAAAATGACACATTGTCCTGAAAACCAAAATGCTGAGCGAGACAAAAAGTAAAAACTGCCTGTTAAAGCAGACTGAACTGAAAATGTGCCACAGTTGTGTGGTTGATATCTAGATAAATGGTAAAAACAACTTCATTAACATTATTTTTCTTTTTTCTTAAGATTAAAATTTAGCACAAAAGATGACCTCATACTTGATGTAGACCTGTTATACTAAACTTTTTTTTTTTGCTGTTAAACTTTAATTTAACTGCAACCTCTGCAATTTCAATGCCTGCCCAACGGAAGTAAGGGTTCAGTGTTTTGCTCAAGGGCACCTGGAAACATGGATATCAGCATGGGATTAAACCATCAACCTGCAATAAATAGAGGACTCCAATCTACTTCCATTCAACCAGTCCACTCACTTTGATATCAAGCTTAAGGTAGATCCAACATTATTATATCATTTGGAGTATCTTTTTTTAAAATTATTATTATAGCATCTACCAAACTACCCTGGTTACAAAGTGTTTAGCTTGTTAAACGAAAAGATCCCATGCCAGATTCTGTTGGTCTGATCCATCAACGGGTGGCGCCATCTTTATGACGACAGAAGACCGTTTATGCACGTCGTCCTCACGATGCTAACAGGTGAGACATTTGTGTTGGTCGTGAAGTCAACAAAACAAAATGACCGTATTTTACCCATACAGCTGTTGTAGCGGAGTCATGAAAGATAAGAAGACATAACTTGTTGAATATTGTTTTATTGAGTCTGCTAACTTCGGCTACAGTTAGCTGCTTTAAGCTAGCTTCTCTCCCATTTTACATTAAAACACAATAAAATTAATGTTCAAATAGTAATTATCCAGACGTAGTGTTAACGCATCATACAGAAAAAAATTATCACGTTGAGTTGGGTAAAATAAATTCAGGTTTTATTATATGTTGTGGTTTTGGGGGTCAAGATTCATTGTTCTAACTACAGTCACAAAAATGACAATGGAAGCGATAAAACATTCATTTAAAAAAAATTAAAGCCAAACGTGTAGCTTATAACTCTTAATTAAGGCACGTCAAGTTATTGAAACACATAAAATTCGCTAATTTCAACCACAGTTTAGGTGTGGGTTAATAGATGTGTCTCACAGCAATTTGACACAGCACAGGTGTCACGGAAAATATTAATTATGGCTCTGCTCCTCTTGTGTGTCCCTGTAAACCATAAAAATAACCAGCATGCGCTGTTGCACCATCTTCACAGCAGACATGTTGACATGTAATAGAGGGAAAAGCACCATTGTAATTAATATCACAAGGAGTGCATTTCATTTAGGTGAGCTAGTTTCAGGGTCTTGATATTATACTTGCTGCCTTACTGATAAGACATACTGGGACACTTAAAGAAAGTGAACCAAGGGGGAAAAACACAGAGTTCAACAACTTGTCAAATTCAAACAAGACTGACTAACTATAGCTGTGAAAACGCCTTTAGTGGAAAAATCATTAGCAGTTCTGTATGACCTGTGCTTTTCCTGCAATGACAAGTCAAAAGGTCTGCTGTGAAAAAGGTCTATACTTGGACCCTGGTCCTGACAGCGAAATGAAAAGCAGTCATTAGTTTTGTTAATAGTCTACCAGAATAATGTTATATAGTTGGGCTCAAGATGAAAGTCCTGTCCTCTTTATGGCATGCATATCCACAGAAAGAAACATTTCCTTGGTGTAATTATTCCAGCAAGAAATTACTTAAGGACCTTGCACCACATTCAGTTTTTGCATCGCTCCAGATAATAGGCCATAACTTGATTATATAGTGTCAACCTTGTTCCTACTAATTTAGTGGTAAACCACAATACTCCCATTGATATGACACAGGAGTGCCTTCAAGTTCTGGCATCTAATTTGTTTTCACCGACAGGCTGGGCTAACCGGACTGGCATGGTTATCTAACAGTCAACACACTTAACCTGAGGAGTTTGCACCTGTGAATAAATGTTTTCCATGTGCCAGGTTGTGAACTGTTTGGACTGTATGCTTTGGTACAAATGCATACGTACTTACATACTACTATGCAAACTTTAAATCCATAATAGATACGTGGGATCACTCTTGGCAAACCACAAGCCTGCAAAAAACTTTTGAAGGCTAAATATCACACAATAGCTTTACTCTGTCACTATTGTCTATTGTCTTTCTCAGCAGCAGATAGTTAATCTGCCTGAAGCAGACTGTCTGCAGCAGCCCATATTAATGTTATTGATCATTGTCAACTTTTGTGCTTCCTCCAACCTCAGATCACACTGTATTGTGGGCTTTCTCTGCTGTTTTCTTTCCAGTAAAGGTTTCTTTTTTCATTATTCCCTTTCTCTGTTCTTCTCCCCCAATAACCTGTCTCCTTTATTGCACACAGTCCTTAGAAAGTGACAACTTGAGAAACTGAATCTAAGTTTCAATAAAGCCTGGACTGCTGTGGGCTTTGACAAGTGAGGTGGCTAGAGTGGAACAGTACAGAATGAGACTGAAGGAGGACATCTCGGTTCCAGAAAGATAAATAGTTCATGAAGCTGTTGACTTCACCATTTTATTACTTTTGTCTCTGAATTTTCCGCCTGCCTGCAGCTCTTTCTGCCCACAAATTATTCATCATGCTCCCCACAGGCCCCAGCTGTCAATCCCAGGATTAGGAGTTGGTAGGGAAGATGGGAGTTGTAAGTTTGTCATGAGCTCAGGTGCATGGATACTTGCCAGGATCTTGATAAAACTATAAAAGCTATCATGATACCATATAATCATTTCAACTTTACTTAGAAAAAGACAAAACTGCAGCAGTGAAGACTGTAAAGTTGAAGACAAGGCTGCTTCTTACTTTCTATAATGTTTTCCACTTTTAGCTATTTGACCTTTCATCTCACCTCTATTTTGCAGCTGACTCCGGGGGGTTGGAGAAGACAATGAGGCCTGTCTGATTGCCTGAAGTCTCACATGTTGACAGTGTGAGGTCCAAACTGAGGGTAAATAAAAATGATGTTTGCACACAAACACATACATACTTCATGTGTCAAACATGACACACATCTTGTAGATTGAGAAGTGTTTATTTGTAAATGAATATTACACCCTTAAACATTTTGACAACATTTGGGGGAGGGGAATAATGCTCATATTGAAAGTAAACATGTACAAGTAAATGCTCTTGATGTATTGAAAATGTATTTAAGATTGTACGATTGTGGGTGAAATATGTCTTTCCTACACTTTTTCACAGTTTGCTGCCATGAGTATTTCCTTTTGGTGTGGTGTCCAGCAAATCTTTTTAAAATGGCAAAACCTTGCATGGTTATCCTGTATCATTCTCCACAATACCTAATTATGTAATTATGTGATTTTTTTTTGTTTGAAGTTTGGATTTCCATATTTTTATTCATACAATATTAAGGCTCAGCACAATTACATCAACCCTGAAGTCCAGACTACTGTCAGAAGTAATGATGGTGCTCAAAACAAAGGAAAAAAAAATAGAGAACAGTGAGGCTAGATTATTCTGACAATATGAACCAGATGTAATTATAGAACTTGAAAATGTCAAGGCTTTTGAGAGGTCTGTTAAAATATTTTGTATCAGTGCAGATACAGTACTATATGCCGGTGTATCTGTAAACCACAGAGAAGCTGAAGCTTAATGCAATGAAAAGACGCTGGTGGAGGAAGAAATACTAGACTTTGCACCAGTAACCTGGTAAAGCCATCAACTTGTTAATGGAAAACTTGTCAGCAATGAAGAATTGATGGTCAAGGTCTCCCAACCACCGACAGTGGCTCTGCATGCTTAAAACTACATTATCTACATTGCAGACAAATGTTAAACTGGAATATCACTCAACTCTAGACATATGTTATATTTGTGTTCTACTACAGTCTAATCAGTATTTGTGAACATGAACAACTCTCATCCTAAGCCAAACAAAATAACTTCTAGGACTCACCTGCTGTGTCATCCAGGCTAACTGTCTCCAAAATGCTTTTTAAGCAGTGAATGGGAGGTGGATTTTCTGTGCCACCAGATGTTTATGCAAGCTCTCAGAACCAAATGGGTCTTTTTCAGTGATGATACAGTGCTGAACCGGAAAATATGGCATTATTCCTTGTCAATTTTATCAAGTCAAGTCAATTTTATTTATATAGCCCAATTTGCCTCGGGTCCTTACAATCTGTACGGCATATGACACCATCTGTCCTTAGACCCTAGATTCAGGTAATGAAAAACCTTTTAAAAAGGAAAACTAGGAGAGCCACAGATGAGGGATCCCTCTCCCAGCACAAACAGACATGCAATAGATTCTGTGTGTGCAGAATAGATCACCACAGAAAGTCATTCTATTTACAATTATAATGACAAAATATAGATTATAAAGCCTAAGTGAAGAGGATAGATCCAGGAGGATAACTGAGCAGTTTGAGGTCTCACCCATTTAGTAGGATCTATGCCACACCACCTCCTATCCACCACAGATATGTGGAATTAAAGACAGGCTACACATGCAAGGAAGAGGACAACAACATTCACACAAACAGCAAACAGAGAGAGAGAGAGGCATAATAATATGCAAACTAGGGAGAGTTTCCATAAAAATCCTTCCTGCACTCTGAGCTAATTCTTTCCATTTTTTTCTAACTGATTGTAAGATTTACTGTAGACACAACTTCAGAAAATCTTTGTGCAACTTTTCCCTCTTGTCACCTTGTTACCCAACCTCTCAATAATACAAACTAAACTTTTCTGTTTGCATAGGAACTAATGTGTCGAGTCTTGACACTGTCAACTCTGTTGATACACTTGAAATTCCTGCATCAGAAATGCATTTCGTAGCTTGGTTTCAGTGTGGCAGCAGGTTGTCAGGTCAAGGCAGGGAACTGGATAAAGTATTTATAGGTACACACAGCCTGCTGTGCTGTTTGACTCTGGAAGTCAGCTTTAAATGTTAAAGTGCATACTTCGAAGATTAACACAGGTGCGTTCAGTTTCATTTTGAGTTTAGATCAAATTAAGCATGAAACAATGCCACAAGTAAGGTTGACCAGAGTACTGTGATATGACATATACTAACAATTTGGCAATATTGCTACATTTCTATCATATTGGCATCAATTCTATTTTTTTTTACTCGGCAAGATCAGGATTACACTCAGAGGCATTCAAGTGGTCTAGTTACCAAACATCAACAAACTATAATGCTAGTATAGTATCACAGTAGTGTAATTATAAGAAAAAAATCTGAGCAAAGTTTGAGATAATAGCTTACCAAATATCAGAATAATTATTGTAATATATTTTGCCCATAGCTACAAGCCCTGCCCCTCACACTACACTGCTGTTACATAAATGCTCTTGCTGTCCTCAGTCTTTGTCGTGTAAATGTGCTCAGTTAAAACACCTTCAGGACACTTGGTTAAGTGTATACATGGTCAGATAATTAGGTTTTTGGTCCAGCTGTGCTAACTGGGTTCCCCTTCATCTCTTGACTTGATGAGCAAAATTAGGTATTTCTTCTCAAATGGCAGGTTTTTTTTTTATCTTTTAATTGTTTAACTATTGTTTTTCTGTAATCTCATCTCGTTTACCTAACCTCTATGGTATTTTTTTCTTTCTAGTGTAAGTCAAGTTTCCTTTTTCCCCCCCGATTGTGCAGACTAATTTTAATACAGTAAAAAGCAGAAAAATACCAGATTTGGAGAATATGGAGAGCAGGCTGAGATTTTTGGTGTGCGCTCAGTGAACCTGCACAGTCACTGTCCTCTCATCAATTGAATTAGTAGAATTAATTACCACTCTCTGCCTGGGAACACACTGCTGGCATTTACATACGGTGACCCATAGTGCATTCTCTGCCGTGTTTATGTATGCTTTTGTGTGTGTGTGTGAGTGTGTACGTGCACATTCCCCTTGAAAATAACAGCTTCCGAGCGTGGGCAATGATCACACACACACGCACCTATAATCACACACTGGCACATGCACATTTTGCTGTACCTGCCTGTTAGCATTATTCGACAAGACAGCTCCATGTATAATCTGCATAGTGATATCATTTGGGTAATATTGGAGGTAACTCAGGGACCACCTGCTTGTATGTTTAAATTTCTGATGAGGAATGGGGCCAGGTGGGTTGGGGGTGGTCGGGGGCTTCGTGGAGTTAGAACACAGCTTTCTGCAATTATGATATACATTGTTATAATTGGGGCATACTTGCCATTGGGTGTGATTGTACAAACTTTTTGTTCCATTTCTCTGGGAGGTACACAGTTACATGTTGACATCATCTCACTGAATAGCAATGTTTTTTTCTCTCTTGTCCTTGAACCCAGCTCTCAGCAGAAATTTCCTTTAGTTCTGTGGTTAATTCCTGGTGTAACCAAGGACTTGTGGCTGAAGTACAGAAAGAGGAAACTGCGTAGCTCCACCGAGGACACGTCCATCACAACCATGGCAGCTGGAGTCCTCTGTGCCCTCACAGGTAGAGCCGACACTCCCCCCCCTAACCAAATGTAGCTGCAGTGGAGTGCTGCACCGACAGATAACGACTGAACCCCAGTGAGACATGTGTTATGGAGCCCTTAATGAAAGAGTTGTGCCCCATTGAGCCCTATAATGAATGTTCTGACATTGAAAATCCCAGGGGGGGCTGCTTAATTCCTATGAGTAGGTTCAAGTAGCTAACACATTTTGATATAGAAAATAGAGGCTGAAAGTAGAGATGGACGAAACAGTGTTTAGCTGTGGTCTTTTAATTGGCCATGTGTAGTTCGTTAGGTACGTATGTACTGTACCTGCATGTCCCCATCAGAGAGAGGTGTTCAAATGCCTTTGTTCAGGCTCTTTATGCAGCCATGTCCAGCTTGTCTGATACCTGTTTAGCTTTTATCCTGACTAATGGAAATGTCAAAAACACTGTAGAAAAGCTGGACTGCCCATTTTCCTCAGAAGCCAAAAGATGTGAAGCAGAGATTGCTGCCAAGCCTCGTCAAAGACACACACACAAACCCCCACACACACTGGCGCAGTGCTATGCAGTATTATAACTGATAAGAGCTTTTGTAGATTTTGGTAATGATGTCCCTGAATACCAAGTGAGCTGCATCTAAAGAGACCCACAGGAATTAATAAAAATGTCTCCCATTTCATGGCTGCAGTGGTTTCCTGCTTTCGAGAGATCACAAAAGGGAATCACTGAATGCCATAATGCCATAATTTAATTATGTATTTCAGGGTGTCTCTGCATGTATTTTGCCTTTTGGAAATTTTTCATCCCCATTATGATCTTGTTCTTTGTCTTTCTCCTGTCTCCCTTTTCTACTTCACTCTTTCATTTCTCCTCTGCTTCTCTTTCACTCAACATCCATTTCCATTTCTTCCCTTTTTCACATTTCACATTCCATTTCTCCACTGCCCTTTCTGTCTCCTCTTTTAATTCTTTCACCCCCTTTCTTTTATCCCTGTGTTCCCTTTTATACCTCGACCTCTCTTCGTCACCACTCTGATTCATTTCTCCTCTGCTTCACTCTTTTACGTGGACAGGTGGCAGAGCAGCTGGCATACTACGTCCATGTGTCAGAGACGGTAATCACAAAGGAGACGTTTGATGCGGCCGTACAGTTTGGCACTGTGCAGGGCAACCCCACCCGGAGCTGAGCAGGATGACCTGTTTGCATGCCCCCTTGGTTGCCTTCAGCACCAACTGGGAAAAGAGCATCAAGGACAACTACACCTCCAACATGTTCAGTTAACTCGTCAGCCTCACAGGTTGGTACCTCAGATGAACAAAAAGAGACAGTTTACCTCAAACGAGACTAGAGCTAAGTTGTAGTTCTAAAAAAAAACTATGGGTCCCTTTTGCACATTAACAAGCCGCAGATATTCATCACCTCTATTAACATTTGATCACTTCATCCTGAAGTTCAGCTCTGTAGCTGGGTTCTGATGTTTGCTCTTTTCATCTCCGACTGGTTTCTACTGTCAGCTGCAACTGGGTGGCTGCTAGAGGTTTTTTTGAGAAATTGATATTTCTAACTAAGATATTTGGTGACACTTCTGTGATCAGGGTTTTGAAAATTGAATTAAAAAGATTTAATGTAGGCTCGTTTCACCCCTCCCTGTGTGGTTCCAAATCCATCAAACAAATGTGGTTGGACCTTTGACATAGTTTCTTATTCTTTTTTTCCGTCCATTAAGATCGAGTGTCTCTGTCAAGACCTTCCTTAACAGCAGCGCTTTTTATCAGTTACACTAAAGCTACCTAAAAATTACCCTGTCATATGTGCAAAACATTTTCTCCTGAAAAAGGGCTTCATTCCAATAAAGGTTATGGTGCTATCCTCTTTACTAAATGCCAGTTTGACAGCCAACCATTGATCTGCTTCATGTGGAACAACAGGCGCTTCTGCAGTTTGGACTTGTTCTTTCATGTCGCAGCCAAAGAGATGCTCTCTGTTGTTCGCACAGCCCGAAAGGTAAATGCTGACGGACTAGTTGAATTGAGAGACACACAGGGGTAATCACACAGCATACTGGTAAGTTGTGATGGTTCAATTCTCATGCTAATTATCTCAATCAGTGCACAAAACGCCACTGCTTTTCAAAGAAGCAACACACACTCCATAGAGAGGCACACAAACGCATGTGTACACACTCACACTGGTAGTAAACAGAAACTGCACACCCACAATTACAACCTCCTCTACCTGACACAGCTCCATGTTTCCTGGATAATCAGACAAAGATTGGATAATCCTGACAGAAATCCCTTTCATTCCTTCAGCCCCCTGCAAATTCTCATTTTGCAATATCATTTTCAGTCAATACACCAACAATCAAAGGCCTTTTCAAGGATTTAAAATTCCTAAATCCCAAATCAGGCCTGTGGGGTAAACATTTTTTCTTTGCTTTCTAGAAACTTTATTCTAAACTTTCAATAACAATGAAGTCCCAATGACTTGCCCCCTGTGACTGCAGAGCATAAATATGTATGTAAATGGAGAACATGGGTAATATTATAGCTCCTGGGTACACAGATTTCACTCCCATGTCATGCTGAGTGGTAGCAATCATGCAAAGAACTTTTTTGGCTCTGGGCAGGGCTACACCTCAATCACTTTGTCTTCATCCAGTCACTTCAGGCTCACATAGGTTAAGTGACCATAGCACACAGGCACACACATTGAAACATACACACAATTATGTTCACACACACACAAACAGGTATGGAAATGAAAAAATGCCCACTGGCTAGCAAAAGAACAAGCACAGATTTATGTTATGTGCTTTTTATCTGTTTTGCTCACCTTCTGTGCTCTGAGTTGGCTCATTATTTTTCTCTTTTCCTCCATCATTTCCTGTCCTTGTGTTGTTTAGTTCCTCTGTTTAAGGGCTAATGGAGGGTTGCATGTTGCTCCCACTGGGTATGAAAGTGTCTTTTGATGATGCCAAGCTATCTTCTTTGTGCTGATCCTAACTGTTCCCTTAGTGAAAACAGGTAACAGGAAGCTGTGGTCTCACTAACACACTGGCCTTCCCTCATTATTCTCTATGACCTTGCACACTGTTGCCCTCTGCTTTCATTCATGTACCTGTTCTTCATATGTGACTTTTACTTTCATTCATGTTCGTGTATGATGTTATTTTTCACCTCGTGTGCATTCTTCAAAATCCTAAGTGGTACACACTGCATAAGTGGTAGAGCAGAGGGAAGTATTTTCTTGGCTTTCTCTTGTCCGTTGCTGCTGAAGTTGTAAACACTTTCGATTTCTCCCGCTGAGGGTTGCAGATTGAAATCCATTTGATCTCGGTGCAAAGAGTGAGTTGCATATTTCAGTCCATGTAACTTAACAGTTGTTTTCCTTGTGCTTTGTAGACATAGAAACTCTAAAAGAGTGCCACTCTCTCGCTACTCTCCACTCTTTTATGCTGTTCCTATTCTTGCACTTTGTAGGCATAAAAATCTCAGAGTGCAGTACTCTCTTGAGATGATATATATGACTTTACTGCATCTGCTGTATTTTGAAAGGAGCACAAACCTTTTTTCTGCATCATTTGCCGTATCTCACACCAGAGTGTAATCCGGTGAAGGCCTTGATGCGGCTGTGTGACGGTTATTGTTTTATATAATGTTATTTAGATAAGGGTAATGTGTGTAAAAAGGTGGGTAACACGGCTCTATACATCCCAAAGGAAGGCCGACAGGGCAGCCCTAAGGAGGCCAGCAAGGACAAGAAGCCAGTACAGAGAATGGAGAGTAAGCCTAAGGGGCTCTTAGTGTGTTTGTGTATTTGTGTGGGTGCCTTTGTCTCTCCACTCGTCTCTCCGGGGATGCTGTCTAAAAGGTCACACAGACTTTATCTTTTGATCTGCGATTCTCTGTTCAAAAACCATTGAAGCTCCAGCATCTGCTTCCTGACTCTGACTCTTTAGAGTTTTTTATTTAATGAGGCACTGGGCTTGCCACCTCTCACCTTCACCTATCCACATTCTTCATAGCTTTTAGTCTTTGGCTCTTTGTCCCTCCATCATCTTTCCCCTTCCATTTCTAAACACTCTCTTCCAGTCCATGCTTTTCCTTTCATTGTGTCCTGTTTCCAACATAATTTCAACCTTTTCGTAGCTCCCTTTGTCCTTCACTGATTTCTTTCACCTCTTTATCCTTCCTTTCCTACATGACTTCAGACCAAGCTACTGAATTCCCTGAGAATGATGAGGGATGAATCTGGTTTCCTGCAAGAGATGGGCCTCTGGAGGAACTGCTGTGCCAATCTGTTGGGCACATCAGCCAGCAGCTGTTAAAGCCAAAAGTCAAGCAGATCAAGATCAACATGCAGATTTCTAAGTTGTTGGGTTTTTTTTAGGCAAAGCAGGGACAGAAAGCCTGCAGACCCAGGAACAGCAGATCATAACAATCATGCAAATATACTGCAGTCATATTGTATAAACTAGGTGTTTTGTAAGATGCTGTGCAGAATTATGTACAACACAAATCCAAATTTCGTGAAACTCCCTTCACTTCAAAAGTGGCAACTGTCATTTCAGATCAGTTAGCCCTCGTGTTCATACATATGGCTGCTTTTTCTTAACTTTCAGATTGCACGCAAGGTGTGGCTTGCAGGATTGTGCAAAGTGACACAGCACGTAGCTTGGGCCAGCACAGCATATTGGCTGGTATAAACCACCATGGAGGCACAGTATGATGAATTATGGGCAAACAGAGAATATTGAGGCTTTATCCACCATGCTTTACAGCTCTGAGTTGGCTTAGCCAGCTAAACAATCCATTTAACACTGTAGGGCCAACTGTGCCCAACAGCACCTGCTTGGATGTGGAATTTAGGCACTCCATGACTGATGACACTGGCTAATGCTCAAATCACACACGCTTACCTTGCTGCATGCACGAGAATGAAGGCAGTGTTTTGGGTTTATTGAATGTATTTAGATGAAAAACAGGAATGGATGTGGGGCGAAGTCTCAGTATGTGCAAATACAGGAGCCAAAGCGGGCTGTGGGGCAGAAGCACACTACACTCTATCAATGTTTCTCTTTCATGTGAAGTGTGGAGCAGAGCTTGACATTTGCCATTTATCACTAGAGGTACAGCGCAAAATATCTTTAGATTACAGCCTGTAACTGTCCATAGGAAAGAGTGTGCAGAAAAGAGAGATGTTTGAGATGGATAGGGATGGATAGTTACACATTACTGTTGACTTTTACCTGCTAGTGGATAGATCGCTTTGTGTACTCAGATATTAATGCTTTTCTTTGTGTATATATTTTATGCCCTGGAATGCCCCCTGCAGGCACAGTCAAAGCTGTCCTACCTATCCACACTGAAGGAGCCATGTGAAGCACTGCCCACCTCGAGCCTAGCCAAGTTGCTCCTAAGCAAGAACACATTGTCAGTCTCACCTGCGTCACCTGGGTCAACTCCATCCATTGAAACATCAGAAAGAGGTCTCTTCCACAAGGTACCTGAATTTCACTACGGCTTCTTTGCTTAATCTTATTTTACACAGCCTTGTCGAGCGATCCAGCATCTTTGTTGTAGACAATTAATATATGTGTTACTTCAAGTAATCGTGTAGTGCACATGCAGACAAGTCAGTGGAGCAGCATTAACAGATAACCTTCCAGTTGGAGATCAGCTCTTATGTTGGATTAGGTTTTTGTCTTGTTCTAATAAAGCGTCAACATCACTGAAACCCACTCCCACTCATCTTGTGTGCTCAGACATCACAGTTACAATACCATGAGAGTGAATACAGTGAATAAAAGGCCCCATCAGCGTTTTCATTACCACGGCTCTTTTCATTTCAACTGACAGCTCTGCAGACCAAGAGGAAAATGTTTAACCTTAAATAATTGTGTTCTGAACCCTCGTTGTTACAATCATTTGCTGCCCTATTGCATGACTTTTCTTCTTCTCTTAGTCTTTTATGTGTCCCTCTATTTCAACGTCTTCCTCATCATCTTCCTCTCCATTGGGTCTCTCTCTCTTTTTTGCTCAGTCCTTTGATAATACATCATGGCGTACTGGCTCAAACAAAACATTTGGTGTAATTTTAAGTGTGGAAGTGGCTGCAAAGATCTGACAGCCAAAGCACTGTGAGGGTGATGCTTCTTTCAGAGCCGAGCTGAGGTGCCTTTCAGCAAACATGCTGAGTGGTGAGATGGCTTCATAACCTATCAACGCCTCAGCCTTGAGCATCTCACATCTGGTTACATCTCCAGCTTCTGGCTTAATGTTTTAAGATGTTCCGGTGCTCCTCAGCGGTGCCATGAAAGACTTTTCTGTTTCCTCTGAGACGTTTTACTCACTAACTCATTTTTTCTCAGACCTGAGGTGGATATAAGCCATTTTACAGCCATTTACTGTAGTTGTGTTGCTTAAACTGTGTTGCTGGATAAAGGCACTCTGCTGAGTAGGCAAGCACTCTGTAGGCTTCACTGCTGACCACTGACCTGGATCTGTACATCTATGTTTGTATTTTGAAGTGAGTGCGTGTAAATATAATGAATAACAGTACACATGCACGTAATTCTGCATATGTACAGTATATGTGCATGTGTGTATTTGGTTTTTTTTTACCAACCTGCTTCCTCTGCAGTGGTGCATGTTGTCATTGGCCATGGAAGAACTTGGAAACCTGTAGCTCGCTGTTTTATGCAGCTCAGATGGCCAGGGCCTCTCCTGCTCAGCACTCACTTTATGTTTTCCATCTCTTCTCATGGTTGGGAGGCTGTCGTGCCCCTCTAGTTGTATGAAATAATAGGGGATGGAAAATATCTTGTTTATTTTCTGCAGAAAAAAAGGATTCCATCAAGACCCTTTCCTTCTAGTCTGGAGCAGAACCAGATCACTGATGTGGTTTCCATTTGTGTCTTTTGTGTGTGTTTTTTGGCTAATACGGTCTAATCCATTTGTGTCATGGTCATGCGTGTGGTAGTCTGTCTTTTTATGTGTGTGTAATGCATGCACTCAATGTGTCCCATTGTGTGTTCTGTGTGTGTGTGTATGAGGACATTTATTACTTATGTTGTGGGGACATTTGTTTATGCAGCCACATTGTGAGGGCTCGTCTTACTTTTCAAGACAAAACACAAATTTGCACAAGGTAGCTCATCAAATTTTGACTGAGGCTAAGGTTCAATTAAGGTAAGGGTTAGTGTTAGGCAAGTAGGGATTATGGTTAGGGCAAGTCTTCAGGAAATTAATGTAAAACCAACTTTTACACTGGAGAAAAAACCCCACAAACACCCACTAACATCTGGCTTTTGTCTTCAGTGGGAAAGGGTACAATCAGAATTCATTCCCGGATCAAATTACTCTGCAGTAGTCACGGGTATTTATCGGCTCCAGCTCCGATCAGTGATGTAAACTTGACACTCATGTGGACACGCTAATTTTCGCCCCTTCCGTGATGATGCTATGATGCACATTGAAGTCCCGGATATTGGCCCGTAAATATCCAGGAACATTATTACATTATTATGTTTAGTGAGTTTGGGAATATTGTGCAATGGTGGGGTCATTCAGTTGGTGGAGAGTTTGAAAGGAGATGGAAGTAAAAGATATATAGTAAGTGCTGTTAAATTGTCACTGGCTTTATGCTGCTTTCTGCTGTTCCCTGGGTTTTGTGTGACATGGAACATGACAAATTGTCCACTGGGAAAGGAGATTCAATTTAAAATACCTGCTTAGACACACTAACTTTGGTGCTAACTTTGGTGTAAAAACGGTATAAGTCAATGTAATGTCCTCTGAGGTGATGGAAACATGACTTTGTGTGTGTGTGTGTGTTTGTTTATGCCTGCACATCTGTACAACTATGTGAGTCTGCAGTGTATTCCAAGTTTGTGTATGTGTGACTTGCCACTGCCCCCTCTCTCTCCTGCAGGGCCTCAACTATTTTCTTCATTTGTTGCAGCTTTGTGTTTCTTCTCTTTTTTCCCTCTTCTTCTCTTTTTGCACTGGGGAACACAATGTCTGGTTTAATATCATTTTCCAATCACTGAAGGCTGCAGGGCAAGGACTTTTGACTGAGCTATTTCGTTCCAGCTAATACCAAAGAGAGGGGAGAGAAAATAATAACCCTTGTGGTTGATAATAGCTGCAGTGATCATTCTGCAGTCATTTGCCTCTGGTGCTCTCTGTAGCTGCAGCTGATGTTGTCTTTGTTTTGTTACTCCCCGCTACACGGAGCTACACCACTGTTACAAGCTGTCCGACACCCTTCGTCTCCTCCATGTCCATCTGAGATATATTCAACACCATCTGGTTGTTTTTACAGTGGAAAAAACGTGAGATGTGCAGTTAGAAGAGAGGGAAGAACAAAAAGTCCAGTGGATATGCACTTTTAAAGTCAAGACTGGTTTGTTGTAATGCATGCTTTTTGAAGAGGTCCAGACTCTGAGGAAACTGATTATACAAGAGCTTAAGGGGAAATCTCTGGAGAGTTAAGATTCAGGGACATATGTTGTCTTCATCTCCAGCCTCCTCCCTCTCCTACCCATCCTTTTTTTCTGAGAGAGAGAGAGAGAGAGAGGGAGGGAGGGAGTCAGACTGAGAAGGAAAGGAGGGAGGGAGGAAAAAAATCATTATTAACTCATAAGCTGGTTAATGCTGTAGCACTCTCAACCTTCAGCTCAAATGAGAATTTCCGTCATTTACATATCAATTTAATTTCCTGTGTTTCCCTCTCCTCTCTCCCCCTCCTTCATTAAAAGCAGCATTTGCTTGCCACTGCAATCAGCCTGTACAACACATTTTCCTGGGCGGTGAGCACTCACACACACTCTTACGTATCCTGCACGCACGCGCATGCACACACATAAACAGAAAAACACATAGGCGCACAGGAAAAACAGTGATATTTTGACACAAGCAAATGCCGAGATGCACACACCTACATTTACTTTGTGTCAACCTGTCACATGCACACACACACAGATGTGCAAGGACACATACACACGCACAGATAGAGGCAGTGTGTTGGAGCTCAGGCAGGCAGACAGAGCAGCTCCGTGGCCCGCTGTAGCTCTGTCAGGATTAAACCAGTGATCAGAGAAATGAAAGGGAAGCTGTCATTCCACATAGGCCTCTATACACATCATCCTCAATAATTACACCCTCTCCTTCCTCCGCCTCGCTTCCTCCTCTCTTATAACCTCCTACCTGTGTGTGTGTGTGTGTGTGTGTGTGTGTGTGTGTGTCCCACACTGCATGCTTGACTGACACCCAGCACATCAAATAGGGGCTTTTATGAAATGTGCGCCTGCTTGAATTACACTCACTTTAAACCTTACCCTTTTTTCCTCTGTGGTATAAAGCCACACCTGTGTGTGTGTGTGTGTGAGATTTGTGTATTCATGTGATGTGTGCGTGCGTGCGTGCGTGTGTGCACATGCCCACACAAGCACACATGAGTGTGAACGTAGCCTTTTGAATTGATACAGATGTGCCTAGCCCTGCTCGGCCCACATCTGGCAGTTAGACTGAACCTGCAGGGGATATATGTAACTAACTACTTCAATCTGGGGCTTTAAGCTTATGAATGTGATCAAATATTCAGTTCAAGCAAAGTGTTACACAGCAAGGCCTCAAGTGTAAAGTAAGTTTAAAGTCTGTCAATTTAAGTCAATGCCATATGTGACCTTTGGTGTGAAAGTCAAGAGGTACCAGATCTAAGCTGTCATAGAATGATCCCTTTCATTTTTTATGACTAATTTTTATGGACTGTAGGGGAAGGCCCCTTATGAATTTCCATTTTCACTGGAATTACAGAGGGTACACAGAGGCTGAAGGCTAGATTCAACCTATGTCACATCTCAAACATGGTCCACAACTGGGTCGGCTGTGAAGTTACTTTTTTTAGTGTGGCTAATAACACTGTTATACATTACTTTTTAATTTATTTTGATGTTTGTTTTCCATTTAAGCGTCGCTTAATCATCTGGTAGTTTTCATTGTTTTGAGCAGATTTCATGAATTTGGTAAATTGCAAAAGAATTTGTAGTGCTTTTTTATCCCCTGCTAATTCTTAGAGTGGTGACACTTTTTTCCAATAAGACAATATTTCAGTACGTAGTTTCGACATTTTATGTTTGTTTTTTTTTTCATTTGTATTTGTGAAAATTTAGATTTGTTGCCCGTACAACATACAACATAAATACATTACAGAATGCGTAGTGTGTTATTGTAATTAATAAGCGGAACTTTGGCTAAAACGTCTTTCATGTTGGTTTTAGCCATTTTAGCCAACTTTAAGGACTATAATCACTTACAAAGTTGAGTCTTTCAGTGGACCTTACTGGACCCAGAGCCAGAATTCACACTGAACCAGTCCACTCCAACCAGTATAATACTTCTGTCTCTTCAGCTGAGCTTTATAAAAACCAAAACGTGTGCTCTGGAGCGAGTAATGAATAAGCTAATACCTTGGTTTTGCTTGCTGTTTGTCCCCTTTTTGTAGCTAATGACTTTGTACTGTAAGACTACTTCGTATCCAGGGTTTTGTATAACAGTGACTTGTTATTATAGCTCAGCACTTGAGCGTGTAATAAATGTAAATCTCAGTGTCTGTAACTTGGTCCCCCGAAGCTCATTATTTGTGACAAGTGTGTGAGACAGTGTTTGTTTTCTGCTGTGTTGCAGATGAGTAATGAGATCATTCGCCTGTGCTTCCCAAGCATCTCTCTGGACAAGATCTTTAAGGGCTACGTGATCTCTGGCAAGCAAAACCTCAGCGACTGTATCTAGTGCTGCCTGTCCTGAAAGGAAATTTACCTGCATGCTTCACAGATTCACCACAAGTAAGAAAAATATCGCCCATGTAGGGACTCAACACACTGAGGGTCCTTTAAAAGCCTGTAAAATGTTAAATTAAAATATATAAATTTAAAGCCATAAAAAACAGTGCAGTATTAATGTAGTAATTAGAGGTCTTAAGTTTTCACTGTGTTGTGTTGATTTATCTATAATTAAATTTCATTTTTGCATAACTGTAAAATTAAATAGATTGTTGAAGCAGATATGGTAAGTAAGCCAAAAATAAACCCAGTTAAAGCCGTGGTAAATCAATGGGACTAGCTGTAGTGTGGATTTATTTTCTCATCCTCTGCTACAGTTTATTAGGCTGGAAATACACAAGACATCCTAATGAACTCAGAACATCTAATGAATGACCTTTGTAAATAACAGTCACGGTCACACATGCTTCATTCAGATTTCAGCACAGACTACACAGCCACATTCAAATTGTCAATTTTCACCTAATTAAAATCTATAACTTTTATTTTTTAAGTGTCAAGGCTTAGGCTGGTCTGACCCAGAGTTTAAAAAAGAAACTAGTCATCTGCAGCAGCATGTGGACTGTCCATCTAGTTCATTTAGACTCTGATTCAGTTATGAATCAAAATGATACCTGAATGCCATTAGCTGTTATGTGCAAGTAACGTTCTTTACGAGCTTGGAAATGTCAGAAGTACCACAAAAACAGTCTGCCTTGTTGTCTCTCACCAATATTTTCCTGTCGATTTCACAGTGAGTACATGTCACATGTTTGAAGAGTAAAATGGTCCTGCAGAAAAATCAAAAAATGAGGTGATGAGTTTTTATGGATTATTACAGTTGGGGGCCAGGGAATAAATTGATTTGTATTTGAATCTTCAGAGTGTGCTGACTGTCCTTGGCCCTTTTTTGTGCGGACCAGTACAGACTCTGTAATCCAGAAAGTGATAATAGCCAAATTGCAATGGGACTTTAAATAGTCCGTTCCCAGCTGCACTACATTTCCAGTTCCTCGTGTTTAACTTGCATGTCCAATTCACAAGGCCAGTCCAGTCTTTGGTCAGTTCAGACAGGCTGAATACCATATGCAAAACCTTTCTTAGGTACGCTGATTATTTATATTCAATAGTTTCATTAACAGTTTCTTCTTAAATAATTTGATTTTGCTGTTTTTGTTGCATTCTCTAAAAGTTTGGAAGCAATCAGATCATCCACCAGATCAGTTTACCATCAGTACACAAGGTGCCACAGGGAGTAAACTTGTGTGTCGGATTAGCCAGCTTCAACTCATTCTCTAGAACTAATTTTCATTTAATTTTCTACTTGAGACACAGTCCTGTTTTCCTTATTGTAGAAGAGAATACTTTCCTGTCTGCAAAAACAGCAGGACAAAGTGCTAAGTGGAAGTTTAGATTAGGAGTCAAATTCACAGCAGATTAAAGTGCTACTTCTCACAATAGAAATGAGAAAGAGCAAAGCTTTGAGCTGGAGATTATTGCTAGGACAAGCTCACCAATATTTGCTATGTGTGTCAGTCAAGATGCTTTTTTTTATCAACTTGTCTTGAATCTGCATTTAAAAATCATGAAATCATGTAATGCTGCAGCCTTAAGCTAATAACTGAGCCATTTTCATCACCAGCACTAAATACAAAAGAAGCTGTGATTACTCACGTTCTGTTGTTAGTTTCTTAACTACATCGCTTCTGTGGAAAATGTGAAAGTGCTACTGATGCTATTGATAATAATGACACATTCTTCTTCTTCACTACATGATAGCGTAATAGAGCCGTTGTGTATAATGACAAAAGATGTGAGTGCTTGCTTACTTCAAAGTGATACAGAATGTACTGCGGTGACAGCAGATCACTGCAAACATCTGCTTTTCCTGTCAGCTAGTTACCTTCCTCTTGCTGTCTTTGCCTGAATTTAGCTATTCTAGTAATGAAGCACCCAAACTTAGCAATTCAGATATTCCCCACAAAAGACGAGTATAAGTGCAACACACCAAATAGAGCAGCTTTTTCCTGGGTCGAGCAAGCTTCAAATTATTGGTTTCCTTCAGTTGTCAGTTAATCAGTGGGTCAATGGTTTTCTGAACCACAGAATTTCACTTCATATGATTGCCCAAAGAGGGAGCCTGAAGGGATCCCAGTGTTTTCACTGGCTGGCACGCACACTCACTCTCACACACACACACACACACACACATTCTAGGCTCTCCAATACCCTTTCGGGCCTCTCTCTGTCTGCACGGGCAATCGACCTCATCCAACCAATTAAAGACAGCGCTTAGTTCCTGATCGATGGCTGAGGTTGGGGTGGGGCAGGATGAGGACAGCAGGAGAGCTATTCAAGAAGATCCCCTTCATGACCCAATGAGAGTTTTTGTTTGGTCTTCCTAATGCCCCTCACCCTGAGATCACACTTAATGTAACAAATGCATCAGTTGTTCTCCCTCGTGGCATTTTAAATAAGAAAATCAAATAATTGTTGGGTAACACTTTATTTGACGCCTATCTCTATAACGCATTATAAATGTATTTATAATGCATTATAATGACATTATAGCACTGTATAACTATAGTTATAAACGCTCATAAATGATCATAATGCTTTATAGCAATAATCATAACACACTATAAAGCATTTTATCATCACTTATAAGGTCAGGTATTATAATACATTATAACTGTTGGCAACTCACTGACAATTCCCACATAGATAATGCATTGTACATATATTCATGATATGCTTATAAACGTGTATAACTATCATTATAAACACTCATAAATCATCATAAGGCTTTATAACAATGAGCATAACACATTATAGAGCATTTTATAATGGCTTATAAGGTCAAGTATTATAATACTTCATGATTGCTGGTCCCTTGCTAACTGATTTTTGTTGCAAGGATCAAAGGGTATTAAAATTATCATAGTTGTCATATATTAAAACTCTTTATAATGCATTATAATCACTGGTATAATGCATTATAATCACTGGTATAATGCATTACAATGTGATGATTTATGAGTGTTTATAACTATAGTTATACAGTGCTATAATGTCATTATAATGCATTATAAATACATTTATAATGCGTTATAGAGATAGGCGTCAAATAAAGTGTTACCAATTGTTGCATCACATTATTGTTGGATAAAGCTGTTTGGAATTCTTTCGCTTGTTAATATATATGTTAAGTGAATTTACTTACTGTAATGCTCTTGTGATAGTAGGTTTTTGCTAGTGCATCAACACGCAATACTACAGTTCATAATGATGTTTAAGTTATGTTGTCTAAGGTGTTGAACTCTGCAACTGATTGACAGCAGCAGAGTGTAAATGCATTACTGACTAATCGTGATCACAAGGGTTAAGTTTATTTTGCACTCACATGCAGAAGAACGCAGAGAGTAGATTGTCATATATCACTATCTTTGGTTTACTGTTCACTGTACTGTATTACTGTATGTAATGACGTGTAGGAGAGATACGTTTGATAGACTGAGAGAGAAGAGATATCATTTCCAAAAATTTTGAATCCTAATGTTTTCCTTCTGCCTTCGTTTTCTATATTTATGGAATTTCCAAAAGACCTTGAACTCACGAAGGCCTTTGGAGAGAGATAGCCACCTTTTGAAATATAAATGAATAACATTTCCTTCTACAGTATCTCTCGTCAGTCCTTCCTTCATCAGCGGCTGGTGAAGGAGGGAGGGTGTTAAGTAAAGAGACGCTGATCTGTTTTTCTCCCCTTCAGATATCACACCAGCGAGCCTGTCACCCACACAGCCAATATCACAGTCAGTCCGCACACTGGGTTCAGTCACAGGGCAGGGAGAGAGTGTCCTGGTGGCTCAGAGCTATAGGGCACATGCATTATGCTTACAATGCAGTGTATTTTAGCCCCTTCTCCCAACTCCCCTCTCTCGTCCCTTTATATAATGTAGCAAATACATGAAAAATAAATAAATAGAGACAAGTAGTTCCCACCAAGTTGCCAACGGAAAAGAGTAAAGAGTTATGAAATGAAAAGTAAGAAAAATAGAAATGAGAGGGGCTAGCATAGTAGTGCTGGATAGGCTATAGAAGACGGCATCGAAGGGATGCAGTATAAATAAGCAAAAGAGGACTTTACATCAGAATACACCTCACTAGCTCTGACACCGGTGAACCTGTATATATTTGCAGCAGCGAAAAGCACGATCCACGGAAATTGGTGAAGTGCTGTGAGATGCAATGTCAACACAACAATACTGACAGCTTGGAAACCCATTTATTAGTCCCCTAAGGATCCCACCATCACTGAATTTGTCACAGAATTAGGTATCAGCCAGGGAACGCAGCCTCCTCAGTGGCAAATGGAATGAGCTGCAGAATAAAGTCATAAATTGAAAGTCTGCTGGCAACTCCTCACCAGCACCACAGTAGCCAGACTGTAGCGTTTGCGTCCTTCTCACCTTCCTGCTCTTAAAGCGCAGCTCAGACTCACACACATCGTTTTTTCACATGGTCACTCCCACGCAGTATTAAGTGCAATAAAGTGATTCTAGGACACATTAAGCAGAACAGGCTGTAATTGCAGTTAAGTAAATCTTTTTGATGTACAGTATGAATGCCCCTTTCTTAAGAGCTGACATTTTAACTCACTTTAGTCAGTTTTCTTTAAGCTACAAAGCAGTTAAGAAGTCCTACTGTGTAATCATAGATCCAATTTAAAATTTTTCTCAATCAGGACTATAGAGACGTGGATGATCAGGAGCCATTTTGATGATTTCTGCACCAGCCAGGTTCTTCTTATGCAGGCTGTCGGAGCTGCAGAGACAACAGCCTTTCGGCCTCATCACACAACACCTCAGCTTCATAAGGTAATAAACCAGGTGTCAAGATTTCCGTCGGCCTCAAAATATTCCTTCTCTTCATTTCCACACTTCTGTCTCTCCTTTCCCTTGTTTTTTTGCCTTCACCACCTCCTCTCCCTCTCTCCTTGTCTCCTTCACCTTCCTCCTCTCCACGCACTCTCATGTGCTGTGTCTCTCACTCAACAGCCAATTTACGTCTCAAGGAGACGCGAGAGTGCAAAACACATTCACAGATCGATCAAAGTTGAGACTTCACCATGAAAACAGCTATGAATCACAGTTAGTTTCTCCGCTTTCTTGCAACATCTCCTTTGCTGTTACAACATATATGTTTATATTAGGCTATATGGTATGTGCGTGCAGCCACACACTGAACAGTTTATTTAGTTTATATAACCCTCAGGGGTGATAGTTGATATGCTTTGTTTCTGTGCACTGCATGTGTGTGTGTGTGGTGATGTGTTTGTGAGATATTAGATCTATCTTGTATGTGAATGTAAGTGTTGTATGAGCACGGCGTGGTGACACATGATAAATGTGAGGTTGGCCGCAGTCTGCCCTCCCTCCTCTCTGTCCTCCCGGTGGCCTCTCTGTTGCTTTCTTTTTCTCTCTTCCCCTCTCTGTCGTTCTCTCCATCACTGTCTCTCTCATTTTCAACCTTTTTCATCACCCCCCCTTCTTCCTCTCTTTTCCTCTCCTTTAGGACCGCTTCCAAGCACTGTGTTCTTTGCATGTGCATCCATGCAAAACACGCACGCAAGTACAGTCATGCACACACACCTCTCTGTCTTTATTTAATCATTGGCTCTATTACAGGGGATATTTTCCCAGACAATGCCTCTGAAGGCGGTGAGCCAGGCAGTCCGAATGAGAGGGGGAGATCTCTCTATCCCTCATCACATGGAAGCCACAGTACTGGCACTCCCACTGACTGAGATGAATGAATTTAATATATCTCCCTTTTGAAGCACAGATGACCTCCTGATATGGCTCTCTGTCTCTCTATCGCAGGAGGCCTTTATTTTTTTTTGCTTTGCCCGTGAAATCTGGAAACGCACAGGAAGACATCTGACGGATTCTGACAGAGACTAATTTGTTTTGTGGCCTGACATGACTCGTGTATATCTTTGTCCATATAGGAGCAGACACATTTCCCCCCACCAACACTTTTATGATAGTGAGATAGCGCTTATCATGGGGGTTTATGTTTGTGTGCAACTGTAGCTGTTTATAACGGAAGCAACAAGCTGAGCTTTTATGCCTATGGGAAATATTGTATTAAAGGCAGTTTAACTGCTGTAGCTTATGATGTGATAATATAGGGTGATATAAAAATAAGAGCAGTCATCTGTTTCTCAATGTAAAGGAATATTTGTCTTTTGATTTTCTAATCATTTTCTATTATTTCACCCTCTGCAAAGGGTTAAGGGTTGACCAACTGCTGCGATTCCTCTGAATCGGTCAAAAAGTGGTCAAGATCACTTAGTGCACTTTTAATCCTGCACCTTTGACCCACTCTTAAGATCTGCCAACATTTCTCTTTCTTTTGCCATATGGCATTGTGTTTGTCTTTGTGTTAGCGCCTATGCATGCTTACTGCATGTGTGTGTGTGTGTGTGTGTCAGTCTATTCTGATGATATGCTTCCATACTAAAGTGACCCCTCTTTTATTTCCATCCTTATTGGATCTAGGGCTCTCCTGAGACAGCAGAGACGTTGATGCCTCAGGCCATTTTTCTGTCTCTTATAAACGACTGTCCCACTGTGCTATGTAAGTCCCACTTAATTAGGCCCCAAATTGGATGGATTTATGCTTATCCAGACACCAAAATGTCTTTTATTGGGTATTTATCCCATGAGGTTAGGGCCACACTGATCAAATTACACTGATTCAGACTTCTGCATAGCCTACCACTCTAAGAACTGTATGTACTGTATGCATGGGTACATTTATAGGGCACATGCACACTACACATAAATACTGACCCCACATTAACCTGTCATTCGTATGGAAATATGTTATTTGATTCTTAAACAAGAGTAACTGCCTTACAACCCCAATAGAGACCCCTAGAGGCCAGACCTCTTTCTACACCAAACCAGACCAAACTGAAAAGTAAATAACTGATCACTCATATTACCAGCCTCTGATTCCTACACTGCTGTGATCAGGGTTTAAAATAGTCACAAATCAGCTAACATTGCTGAATAAACACAACCACCAAAGTTGCTTTTGGAGGAAGGGTAGTGGTTCAATTTGGAGATCACAGTGTGTAGGCAAAATGTTTTGATGTTAAGATCACATGAACATGATACAATGATATATAAAGGTGAATCAGCCTGCCAGTCTGTTGTGCCAGTTTTTCTTATACTGCTTTTATTTTGCTAATGATGGCTCAAATGTTACTTAAAGTAAACAGAATTTCCATTTCAGATATTTTTCCCTGCAGTTTCTACATGGTAATTGACGTAGCCTCCCTACTGCATACAAACACAAGTCATTATTTAGACCCCTATGATGAAAATTCAGGCAAGCAGTCATTTTCTCTCTCCATAACAAGGTTAACATTTTTCACAAGCGTCATCTGTCATTTAAATTATAATCAACCCAGTAAATGAATGATTCAGCATAATGTTTTAATGGCATAATTTAAGAGTCTCGAACTCCTCCGGTGAATGAGTCTGATGAGTGAAAAGAGGCCACAGTTTTGTTTTGTTTTTTAAAAAAAGCTTTATGTCCTCTGAGTGGGAAAAAGTTGTAGAAGTAATAAAAAACATACCCTTTACGTACCCCAAACACCTGCATGTCTGCATGTAGGCAAAACTGGGCATTTATTTGTGTGCATGTGCATGTGTGTGAGTGTGAGTGAGCAGGTTTTGCGCGCACACAGGGCACCAGAGTGCTGTTAATTTCCGCCTGAGCAGGAGAACGGCCACTAAAAGTATCATTGAAGTGATGAATGTGCTGCTAGGCACAGGCATCAGTGTTTAATCTGAGTCATTGGAGAAATAGCACCACATCAACTTCAAACGACTTCCTTTCATCTGCAGTTAGAGACGGATAGTCACAGATGTGGACCCTCTCCCCTTCTCCTTGTTTCATTTCTCCTGCACATTTTCTTAATGCCTCATGTATTTCCTACTGTTAAAATGAATGTAAAACCCCATCCTTCAAACCTCGATCCTAAATGTATGTGCAGCACACCTATGTGCCCATGTGTCTGTGTGCGTCGGTATATACTAAAAAAAAGTATCAAATGACATGTTTGTCATTTCTTTGCTAATAAACAGCTTTAGTAGAAGTACTAGTCTTACAACGCTGATGAGTAAATGTTTTCTGCAAGTAGATGTGTTCCAGTGTAGTATCCTCTGCAAGTTTCCGTTTTATTTTCTTATTTAGCACATGCATTTACTAAATGAATTAATATTAATTACGAGCATCATCTGATATGGGGCCGCTGGGGTAAAAACTAGCTGTTGGGGCCCCCATGGACTCTGGAATGTTTCCACACTCTGTACATTGTGTACATACCCTGCCTACTCCAAATACCCATCAAGTACAGTGAACACAGCAGAGTACATATGGTAGCTTTGTTATATTTTGCCTATAGACATAGAAAAATCCTGTACTCTTAAACTCTATTGCAGTTTTTGCAGGTATGCAGTATGCAGGCATAGATTTATATTTATATTTAACTTTTTGTGTCATTTTGCTTTGTACTTGTGTGCTAGGGCTTTCCTTATTTAGATGTGCTTTTTTCTTTGAGACAGCAATTTACTTATGCATGAGCTAAAGTAGATAGCTCCACCCCTTAGCACCAATTGCTTGTTAGAAGAAAGAGAGAGTGTAGAAGAGCGAAACAGACACTAGAGCAACAGCCAGAGGACCATGGACCATGCTAGGTCTTATTATCTCATTATCAAGGCTAAGATTTTATTGTTTGTATTTTATTTCCTCCTCCTTGACCTGGCAACAGTTATTTTCCTTCTTTACCTGTTTGCTAATGTAGTCTTGCTAAACATATATGCTGTATGTGTGTCATATGTATGTATGCTGAGCCTTGAGGCTGTGCATGTTGGTACTATTATGAAACAGCATATTTTTATCTTGTGTCTGCCTTAAAATGTGGTGTTTTTCTGTCTTTGTAACTATAACATAAAAATTTATTGACGCTCTGAGATGCCAGGCATTATAGGAGTTGTGTTGCCATAATACTTTGCTTGGAGTAGCTGCTGTCAAGTTACAAAGCTACTGAAATTCCACATGTGTGCTTTCGTCCCCCCAGGTTGGACATAATGTCAAAGATGTATTAAATCCTTTATTGCCCACATGAGCACACCTGGATTTTGAAGAAAAACATGGGAGCTAAAGTTCATCAACTAGATTGCAATTAGAGTGTTAGCTTGTTGTTTTGTTGCATGAGTTACTATAAGCCCAATTTTTCAGATGTATTTGGGTAGTCATGTTTTAGAATATTATCTTGCTGAGGTCCCATGCCCATTCTAGTCTACTTTGGCTCCACCTGAAGTCCATCTCTCCCCCTTTCCCACCTTTCCATTTCCACTGTGAGCAGCAACTATAAACTTTTGTGTCTTCAGGATTACCTTTCCATCAGGGGAAGAATGAAGTGTGAAAAGCAATCTGAGAAACGCCAGGCCACGATACACAACTTCGGCGGATGCAATTATGCCAATGACAGATCATTTTCTGACCTTTATCCCTCAGCCCGTATGGATGGCGCTTTGCCACTGTGACAGCCTGCTTTTTGTTTTCATGCACTTTACAATTTCGTGACAGCTGGAGGCCCAGCTCTAAAATGCTGAGGTGCTCATCTGTTTGAAGGACAGCTTTGTGCTGCTCTTTCTCCTTCACTCTCTATTTACTTTTGTTGTGTATGTCTCTGTCAGTGTAACATTCTCATTATTTCTTATCGGTTTCTCTGCTCCCACTTCTCTTCTCTCTCCTCCTCTTCATCTTTTGTTCTGTCTCTCTCTTTCTCACTCTCTGTCATCTGTATTTCCTTCAGGCATTCTCCAAAGGCTAGGTCCTGGACCAAACCAGCATTCTTGTTCTGGTTGATGCCTTCGTTCAACGGTTCAGAGACCTGCTTGCGGTGAATTGCTCTCTCACACAACCGCAGCCATGAATAGATATCCAGGCACACACCTGCATACACAGGATTGGAGTCCACCTTTCTCAACTTTGCAGGCTCATGCTGCAGAAATAGGTCTCGGACGTATTCAGTGCCATCCACTTCAACTCATGTCTTCATGCTGCTGCTGCCACTTGTGTTGTACTCCTGAATATACCTGAAACACTGTCTGAATGCTTGATGTTTCTTTCTTATCTCCTCCACAGTTTGCCCATGCCCATACCGTTTTGTCATACAAACTGTGGCTATCTGTCATCTCTCCTGTGGGAATGCATTGTCTGTTTTGTTTGTCCTCCTCTCCTTTTGTTATCCATGACATTGCTGTGGTGCTGTCTCCTGTCCGGCAGTGCTTCACTCGTAGGGCCTCACTGCGTAAACACAAAATCATGTTATTTTGTACTTCCTTAATTTTGAGATCACAGTGTGAATGCTCCGCATCAAAGATGGCATTTTAACAAGCAAAACATCACATATAATTAAAAAGGAGATGCCAAAATACATTGGTTTGCAGCTTTTGTAAATCACTGTTTGCCCTGTACAAAATAATGTTTTGATTTAATTTATTGCAGGGTTATGATGCAGCTTTGTTCACTACCACCCTCACAAATTGGCATGTCTATGACCTTTAACTTGTTTAGCTTAACCTTCACTTGCTTTTTGCCATTTTGTTTTCCCATTCTCATCATATATTTCACATCTCACTGCCATCCCTGCTATTGTTGACCAAGCCTCCCTCTGGACTTTGGCTGAAGATATCCTTGAATGCAGATCTCCTCCTTTACAAATCCATGGGATGTGACCTTGAATACATTTAGTCTTTAGTGTTTTCTCAGTTCTTATCACATACATACATAACACACACATACTCTTCTTGCAGTGTGTACGTGGTCATTCTTTTCACATCTGTTCTGCCTTCACTGTCTCATCTCTACAACCTCTATCCACCTTCCGCTATTCTACATAGATTATACTACATTGTACCATGCAGAACAGTGTTTCTACCTAACATCTTATTCATACTTGTCCTTATTTTAACCCATCTCTCCATAACAGCTTTGCCATGTGGGATATCATTTTGTCTCGGCCACGTTACTGCCAGTAGCAGCTTGCCCGTTGGGAGGAGGGTCAGCTGAGGGCCCTGCTGCGCTTCAGCGGGCGCCAAGGGCCAGAGGTCGCCCACTGCCTGCTGGAGAGACAGAGCAACTTCCACCACTGCCTACAGATTCTGAACTTTGTTGGCACAGCCATCCTGGACATCGAAACACCACCTGGCACAATGATTACACCAGGTAGTGTAGTGCTGTTTATCTTTAAAGAACAGTTGCAATTTTTCCGTTTTCTGTTTCTTTGTTGTTTCCTCGCATATGGGGCCCAGTGACTCTGCTGTCCTGGTGGGTGTGAGTACTATTGCTAAACTGGTAAGCGTTGTCAGAGCTCAAGATCCAAGTTTTTTAGATCAAATCAATGGTGTTGTGTTACGTTATTAAATTAAGCCAAAAGCCATTCAAACCTAGTCCCCAGCATTTAGACGACTCCAGAAAATCTCAAAATATAAAAAAACCATAGATGACATAAACATGAAATGTTAAAACAAAATGTGATAGATGCTGTATACACCTTTAATAACTAAACTTATTTACAAAATAACACTTAAGAATAAAATATATGTAAATATGCATTAACAAGATTGTTATTTTGGACAGTTTTTGATCATTGTTGGAATAAAATAACTGTGGATATGCACCTGTTCTTTTTAGGTCCAGGATACTTACTAATGGGTATAAAGTACCTTTTTACCAATCAGACAAAACCTTTTCAGAAAAAAATCAGTAACGTTACTGATAGTAACAATATCAAAGTCAAGGCTGGGCTGGACTGACTGATACTGCCAAGATTCTCTTAAATATACGTGCCTGTGATAAGCTTCGTTTTGCTTGATTACATTCTCACAGGAATACATGCTCTTATTCAAGCAGAAAAGATGGAAAACACACAACTTACTATCAAAATGATAAACCAGATGGTGAGCTCTCAGTAGGCCAAGGGCAATATGCTATTAGCCAAAATGAAATGTAGTGGTTAGCTTTGATTTGCAAGATTGCTGCATGCTGAGGTGCATGCAGGTGAAAATGTATGTATGTGTGACAATGTGTGTATGGCACTAAATTCTGCTACTTTAAATGTATTTATAGCAGTATTGTATGTACATGTGCTGGATCTGTGATTGTTTGTATCATTTTAAATGAAAACTAGACAGTTTCAGAGTAATCTAACATTGGTGAGTGCTGCACACTCAGAGATATAGTTGTAGTCCTACAAAAGGTCATGCTTGTAGATGAAACAGAAGATAGGCTCTTGCGGGGCTTAGCAAGGTCTTCAAAATCACTGTCTTGTTATCTGGTTGATTTTTGTGGTGTTCAGTTTGAGGTGTTCAGCTGCTCGGTCATTGAGAATGCCAAGCACAAGCAGGAGGGATGTCAAGGGACTTGAACATGCATCACTACCAAATTTAGGAGTAAATAAGGCTGTCTGAGTTGCAATTTCTAAAGAGCTGGTTGGAAGACCTTCTCCTTTCTGTTTATTCTGTTGAGGGGAAAAAAAACCCCAACTTAGAGCAAGGAAACCGTTAAACATTTGATATGAGGGGATCATGCTGATAACTGGTATAAAATCCCTGGGCTGTCATCAGTTGAATTTAGATGCCTGGTGTTGCTGGAAGTAATAGAGATAAATGCGGCGTGGCAGAGAATCTATCTTGTTTCTTCCCTCTGAGTCAGTGCCTTGCCCTGCGAGCCAGGATAAAATATCTTCACCGTTATGCTAGTTCATACACATATCCAGACATGGGTGTTTTGTCATCTTTCTGTCATTTTTCAAGTAATAATGGGTTGCTGTACACGGTTGTCAGATAGGACAGGAATCCGCTTTCTTCCCTTTCACACATGCACATGTATGCAAAACATCACACCCACCAGTATCTGGCCACATCAGTATCGTCCATTATCATTTTGTTCGCATAATGGCGTAATTGTTTGTGGATAAATTGGCAACAGATAGTTTCTTTGTTTAAACTAATTGTTGTCATAGATAGCCATTTGTCGTGTGTGCTGCAGTGTCTAAACTTGTCAACATGTTTTCAAGATGAAGATACAAACTGTGCAGTTCTCAAGGGCTAAAAAATATTGCAAACCTGAATGTGTTTATTTTTATCATTAAAAAAATGTACTACAAAGTGACATGTACTACAAAGTGAAATTAAAAAAGAAAAACAAATGTATCAAAACATAAACAATTATTGATAAATAGTAAAAGTAGCATATTTGATAAGCGGAGAAAAAAATTCCCTAAGCCCTGTACACACACACACACATATTCATGTAGCACACACACACGCACCGTTGAAATGTTTCAGTCTGGAGCTCATCTGTGTGGACTAATGGCTGCTGTCCATTGCATCAAACCAAAGTACATCAAATTAGTCTTGCGTCTAGACGGCCTGTTCACGTAGATGTGTGTGTCCATAAATTTGACAGTAAATGCATACTTAGTATGTGTCTTCCAGATAAATGAGCGTGCAATGCTACACTGTGCATGTGTGTGTCCACGCTTGTGTGTGCGTGCACCTATGTAATTTATCTGTGTTGGGGCCTTTACTCTCCCAGTGGTACACAAAACGAGAAACGCCCCTTCATTGTCATTCAGAGCTGAAAGGGGCAGTAGGTCATTTGACGTCTTATCTGAATAACATGATCAAAGATGGATGTGCTACTTTTGTGTGGATGAACGATATGTGTTTCTGTATGTGTATATGTATTTATAATGTATGTATCTCCCTTGTGTGTCCATACATACAGCATGTGTGCATGTATGCATATGTATTCCGTGCATGACTGTCTCTGTATGTGTGTGCATTTCTAGAGTTAAAGTCATGAAGGTGACGACCCGACCCTCCAGGGACTCAAGCTCACACTGTCCCTCTCCTGCTCACCTGACACATTACGAAAGGTCTTGGGAAAAGCGACCCGCTGGCAGCATGTGTATGTATATGTGTGTGTGTTTGGTGCGCGTGTGTGTGCAATGTGGATGATGGATTGGGGTCATGGGGGGTTGCAGGGTTGCAATGTTGTTGCCAAGACAAACAGCTGCGCTTGTGTCTGGGGCAGGTGTTTCATAGCGACTCAGCACATTGAAATTAGTCAAATCAATACACGCCTTCCGCTTCTTTGCATATTTGTGTGAGTGAATTGTGTGTGTGTGCATGTGTGTGTGTTATTCCTGTTTTAAATTTGTGCTTTTGATCTATTTAATCACTTCCTCTATTCGGCTAATCATTATGTGTTTGGTTTCTGTGCTTGTATGCAGGTTTTGTGCGTTCGCAAATGGTTTCGAGATGTTTTTATGCTTCCATCACTAATACCCAATCTCTCTATATATTGTATTTACACTTACCTGGCTATAAGTTGTAGAATGCCTATTGTCTTTGGTAGTTTGCTATGGCCCACGTACACCAAAGTCCATTTTCCTCCCTTAAATGGACCATAGAGAACTGCCCATTCTATCACTTTAATACACAGAGAGCAAAGGCACTTTTCCCACAATAGTCTTGGTGTGTAGATTATCCACCCTCCGTTGATTTCTGAGCTTTCTGAGAGCCCTGAGGTCTGTCTCAGCTTCCCAGTGTGTGCTGCATTCACTGTGAGCTTCTTTCTCACGCTCAACCAAATTTATGTATTCACCCATAGATATAAACACCACTCTCCTGAGTAAAGACTCTTTTTCCATTGTCTTGCTCTTTTTCTCTCTGTGTTTTCATTCCCAACACTCACTCTTACACTCTCATCCTCTTATTCTTGTCCTTTTAAAATTCTTCTTCCATCAAACACACCACTGAAAAAGATGTGCAGGAAGTGTACAGTACTGTTAAATAAAGCTGCACCAGAGGACAAGATCTTTCCCTGGTCCCAGATACTGTAGGAAGCCAAGCCCAATGGGTGAGGGCCCTCAGACATTGCTTATGATGATGAGAGAACCACAAGGCTGAGGTCTACACAGTAATCTGATCCTTAAGTCTTCGTCTTTGCCAAGGTTAAGTCTGCTGAATTGTTAGGTCTGATCAACCAAAAGTAATTGACTGGGATATTAGCATCCTGAGACCCTTAATCAAATCCCGCTTTTACACTTGTGTAGTCGTCTGACAAGAGAAAACACACCGTAATCAGTGACAATATCTGTATTATGTGATTGGCTATAGTAAAAAACAAATTAAACTGTCACAGAAAGTATCAGAGAGGACAGACAGATGGTTTCATAGCCTGCCAAGAGCAAGCAGAAATACACCAACTACATTTGTATTAGCCTCATGTCTGAAGGAAATGAAGTAAATTTATGACAGAAGGCAAATGGGCATGGGTTAGTAATCTATTCATAAGCTTCCCATTCTTTCTTCATTCATAGTGAGAACGGTGCAAAACGGCCTTTTAAATTCTAGCCTGTTCTGGTTTACGGTACAGGGAAGAGAACTGCTGTAGATCTGCGTTTTTTCAAATGCAAATCGAATTGCAAATCATCGCAGTTTATTTGGGCCGGTGCTGGGGTGTGTGGGGGGATGTCTATTAGGCAAGTGCAGTGTTCATTCAAAACATGCCTGTTCAGACCGAGCTGATTGCTTGGCCATTGGTAAAGCTTGCAGCTTTCTCAAGAACTGCTCATCCAAACAACTTTACACTTGACACTGTGCTTCCTTGGGTTCTGAGTATTATACCTGCCATGATATACTGGCCTCAATGAAGTGAAAGCCCCATTTGGTGTCTATGGATGAGCCGCAGATTTTACATACCTCAATTGTACGAGTTGAGCTTATGTTGTTCCCGTGACCACGAGGCATCCGGAGTACATGGAGTATTAGCAAGATAAGAGATTACCGGTTGAAATGCTGTTGCATCTCCTCCAGGTGTGGTCATAAAACCACAGCACAGCCGACCCTCTGCCATCTGTTCTTGACTGTACTGTAGCGAGCAGCTGAGTGCGAGCAATACCCAGCATGCCGTTCAGTGGTGTAGCAGTTAATAGCAGTCCCTCAATACACTACACAGTGTGTACTTCTGGCACTGCTAATAAATATGTCCCGTTGATCTCAAGAGCTCACACTCGATGCTGCATTTCCTGGAGTCCTCAGTACGTGAGAGAGGCCGGGAGTGAATGGTGCCAAAAAACGTATGTGTCTGCCCAAAAGAAATATGTTTTAGGTAAAAATAAATAAATAAATAAATATATATGGTCAGGTCAAGAAATAATTTGGAAAATGTCACCTCTCCTTCAGGTCCACAGGATTCTAACAATTGAGCTGTTGTGCTGTGTCCCACACTAAATCTTTTTAAACAGGCCAGTTTGTTTTGTTTCCACTTCTGGCTGAAATGTGCCCTGCATATAAATATTGTTTTTCCTCCTTGCTTTGAATAAGTTCTTTGGTATTTTTATGTTGAAAATCCATTCATATCAAAATGTTTCTCCTTTAATAGTCTCTACACTGTGAAACGCCTACCTAGAGGTCAGCAAGTTGTCTTCTCTCAACTCTAACAAGCTAATTAGACTAATTATCTGTCAGTTATTTATCAAATATGCAAGCCAGGATAGACCACAAATTCATATTTGACTGTTTTCGCATGTGTTTGATAAAACAATTCAAAACTCAGCGTTTGAACCATGAAATACACCTATAAAATAACAGGGAAGCAGTTAAACAGCTAACAAATCCACAATGTTTGGTTTCCTGTACCTTTAGATTTTTCTTTGAGCATTGGTACTCTAAGCTATCTCATTGCTTTGTCTTTTTCTGAATGGAAAACTTCTACTGCTCCATACCCAAATGAACAACTGCAAGCAGACAAAGAAAACTACACAACTGTAGCACAGCAGCCTGCACTTGAGCCAATACTGCAAAAATCGAGATGGATCCATGCCCAAAAGTGAAAACTAGTGGACGCACATGCACTCTGTTTCTCACCCATTCCTTCCGTTCTCCTTGTCTCCCTCTCACACGCACACACTGCTGTATTCGCAGACTGTGGCTTGTAAGCTGTTGAAATGGCAAACAAACAGTAAGAGATAGGTCAGTCTATTACAGTCAGGAGATATAAGATATCTAATGAAAAGTCCTTGAATATTTAAACTAAAAGTCACATCTCTATACTTGGGAACGCAGGGAGAGACTGCCTTTACTGTTTAGTCATTATTCAATGAGAGGAATGCATTGATGGTTCACTGTTCAAAGAGCTGAAGGAGGCCAAGTAAGGCCAACTCGCCTTGCTTTTTGTGAGCCAGGTCAGAACTCAGACCTTCACAGAGCCACCACCACCATAGTTCCGTATCTGTGGCTTTGGTCCAGCTGTGGCTGTGGCGGCTCGGTCACTATTAAACACAGCTGTTGCTGCCTCTGGGAGCATACACTCAAATGTACATGAGTACAAAAACAGTAAGGGCTCATACTGTTTAACATTATTAACTCCATCCGGATACACAAAGAACAGAAATTAAAAACAGTAGGGGAGCTTTAATTGTACTCAGATATGATTGTATAGCCCCCTCATTTTACTCATAGATTCTTTTTGGAATAAGATTCTTCTGTTAAGGTTGAAATATGAGACAAGAGTGCAATACAACCCTAGTAAAAGTCTCCGATGGACAATAAAATAGATAATATGTATGTATGCTGCTGTGCCTGTGAATTTTGAATATACTTTTTTGCACTCTGCTGCTGAGGGGGTAACTTAAAACTACCTTCTCATGATTAAGAAATAAAACCCCAGGTACTGATCCTCTCTCAGATGATACTTTACAGCTCTGCATATTTTTCTACATCGAAGACAGTATCTTCTTGAATAGTAATTATGACATCCGAATCAGTAGACTGACATCTGTTTAACTTGGACACTTCCAAAGTAAATGACATGTGATGACCTGAGGTCAGAACTAATGCCCAACACTAGACACTAAGATAAGATCTGGAACACGTATTTTTAGATAGAGCTTTCTGAAAGGCACAGATAAAAATGTTTCAACAAACAGCATGTTTTCAACTTGTTTTTTTTTTCTTTACTCAGTGAATGACATGCTGTTATAGCAACATGAGGTGCTGTGACGTATTAAAAGCTGATTTTATTCTGATGATGATATATTTTTTGTGCCATTCCTAATTTGTTTTTGTTTTGTTTATTTCTCATTTATATTTTCGAAGAACAATCTAAATTCAATAGACTGACAATAGATAGTCTGTAGATGCTTCCATTGTTATTGTACTGAAGCAACAAAATCTGTATCCCTGCCCTCCCATATGCTCCCACCACACAGTGGCTTCATTAGAGTAACAACTACTCCCAGATTTTTAACTGTTACTTGCTATTTTCGGTCTGGATGACATGGTTGTCATTGCGTTGAACCATACCATACTCTTATTTCCTCATCATTAGTCTGCTGACAACAATACAGTCAAAATGTAGTGCACTCTGCAGATTTGATGGGTACAGCTTTTCCCTTCTGTCAACATTAAAACACACTCTTATTTTGTCAATGCTGACAGTAATTTAAATGCTGATCCATAATTCAGACATTCCCTCCTGTGAGGACAAAGTAAATGCTCCTTGTCCTAGTTTCCTCTTCACAATCTGCATGCATTTAGCTGTCTTGTCTATATGTATGTTAACCCACAGCAAGCTGATGGGCCCCTACTTGTCACACATAATGCTGGGAAGGCCAAGGAGGCAGATTGACGATGTTATTGCAAGGCCCTGTTTCATGTGCTCCTATTTAGAGGAAGAAAGAATAATATGAATCGCAAGTAGATCAAGCCTGAGGCATTTAAACTAAGATGGAGTCCAGTCGTGCCTGTACCCTTGGCATTGGGTCAGGCCCAATCAGGTGTTGGCTCCAAATCAAAGCTCCACTGTGCCCTCTTAAAACGATACACTACTTTCAACTTGAAAGCACTGTGTTCTGCTAAAAAAGAAGCCAGGCAGTATTTGTTCTGTAGCACCTGCTTTTTGTTGGCTTTGCGGCTTCTTCATTTTTACTGTAATGTAATAGACAACAGTTTGATGAAAGCATAGTACTGTGAACATGCTTTGTTTGTAGAGCTAGAACAGTTACTGTTTATGGTCTTAACTGCATCCCTCCACTGACCTACTCCCATGTCCCTTTCCTTCCCCTCCAGGTGCTTCAGAAGCCTCACTTCATGTCTGAGACGCACAGCACAGAACATCCTCAGGCGGGTCAGAGAGAGAGCGCTGCTACTGGTAACAATTCTGACATGTCACACTGATCTGAATCACTATTACTAATACTTTAGCTGCTGTACCTATGTGTTCAACTATATCCTTAGAAAGAAACATTTCTATCATTTGGATAATGCACATAATTTGAAAACGTCTGACTCTGTCAACTTCTAGTAGAGGTATCATAAAGGGCACCATGGCAGACTGCATACATGCTGATATCTCAACAATCCTCCCACCCATGCTGTAATCACAGACATTTTATAAACAGGGGATCTGACTGAAATAAGGAGGACTGAAGAGCAGGAGAGCGGATGACAATCCCTGAGTAAACACAAAAAAAATCTAACTTCACCTACACATTTGCAACAACCTCGTCACACAAAGGTAATAGTGTTGTCTGACAGCACAATACAAGTGGCAGTGGAGAACTCATATGTATACAGAGCTGGGACTCTTCTAAGCTCCGCACACACTCGTTGGAAAATTAGACCTCCATGTAGCAAAGGAACGTGCATTTCAATATGTGTTTTTCTCTGCGAGTGAGCCATCACAAATCTCGCCAGCCATGCATGCCGTGAATGTTCATAACCCAAGAAGAGCCCCAGTCTAAGGTCAAGTGGATGCACAAACACGGCTAATGCTGGCAGGCTTTCGCCTGATATTTCTCCATAAATGAAACAGTGATTCCTTTTAGGACATTTGGCAAATACATTTGTCCATACAATGAGAAAAAGGATAATTTTTAAAAGGGTTTGCTGGTATTCCCAGTTTGTCAAACATTTCCCATGAAACATTTTTTTTTATTCTCTCAGCTCATACAAGTACAAGACCTTACATGGTATTTTTTATAAAATGAAGCCACACGTGTACACACACATTGACACAAACAGGCATACACTTGCTGTCTCAACAGTTTTAGTCATGAGATCATCTTGCCTCCTCCAATAATACTCACTCAAGCAAAAATCCCTAATATTTACTTTCCACACATCTGTGTGTGTGTGTCTGTCTGTCTTTATGCGTCTGTATATGTCTCTCTGTGTGTGTGTTTGAGGATAATTGGGGTACTGTATCTTGACAAGCTGGGTCTGTTTTTGGAGCAAATTTGTTTTCTGGATAAGAAGATTCAACACACTCCCATGGTTGTTCAAAGAAGACTCTAGCATCTTCATCTGTGACTGTGTCCTATTTTAATCATGTTTTGTATTATCTTTTGGCGTTTTGACTGAGGGAAAATTTAGCCTATAAGTTGAGTAAAGCACATAAATTCTGGGGTCTGCTTGAGAGGTCAGGAATCATGTTTGTCCATGGAATTTCCAGGTGTGTATTTGGTGTAGACTGTCGTTATGCCGCTATATGAATGTAAAGGTGAGCACTGAAAAAAGTCTTTATAGTTAACCTTGCATGGATACAGGAACGTTAAAGAGAATTTCTCATTAAATCATTTTCTCGTAGTTCCAACAAAGAATAAGGTTAAAAAGCTTAGGGTCTGGCGAAAATTTACAGTTGTCCTCTTAAGAATAGCAAAGCAAAGCTGTGTGTGAGGCAGCGTCTGTTTGTGCTCGTGTTCAATAAACAAGTGGGACAACTTGATTAACTCTAGTTTAGTGTGAAGACGTGGGCCTAATGAGGGATATTGGTTTCAATGTGCTAAACAAAAACAATGGCATTATAAAATGGGAGCCAAGCGCTTTATACAGGCGAAGCTCATTTGATGACGATCACACTGAATTATACATTAAGCATATTACATTAAGCATTTATCATCTTAGTTGTCAAGTTTGGTCCGCAGGTGCTGTTAAAATGCCCATATAGAAAACAGATTGAACCCCGGGAGGTTGTAAAGCATAGGATATACGAGAGCAGATGAATTTAGGTCAGGTCATCGCACATTGAACTGTATGTGGGTTATGGATTTATCAAGCAATGTTTACAACATCTTTGACCTTGCTGTTAGGGAGTTAGGGGAGTTACACTTTACCTTTACCTTTGCCTCCATTACTCTGTTTCACTGGATAAATCTAGCTTCCTCACCTGTATTTACATTCTTGCTCTGCTCTTATTGTGGTCTCTTCCTCATCTCATTTTTATAATTACCTCTTTCGTTCAGTCGCTCACTCACCCACACTCTCATGTGTTTTTCTGGCTGCTTAGCTGTCATCACTCTGTCATGTACATTTTCGGGCCTACGTTAGAAATAAATGCAGCGGAGCAGCGGTGGAGGCAGACTGGCTGCAGTCCAGGACGTGATGCATAGGCTGTTTGGGGGGAATCTGGTGTCAGACCCCACAAAGGTCATAAAATGGAAAGATGGATGCAGTGCTGACTTCGAGCACAGCGCTCAGTTATGACCAGAGGCGGAAAATTGCGTGTCCACAGTACTTATATGTGTGTATGTGTCAGTTCAAGCATGTGTGCTCAAGTGTAAGCATGTGAATATGTTTGTCTTTTCATCTGCACTCATTTAATGGTTCATCGGGGAGCAATAGGCATTAACCGTTAGAATGGAAAATTTATTGGAAACGACAGATACATAAACACATAAAGATACAGTACATGCGTGCACATACACACCGGGTAGCTTCCGTACATGGGTTGCAGTTGGCCTCCAGTTCAATAACAATAATAAAAGCCTTGGGATGAGTTGCCAGGGGGCAGCTGGAGCCGCGGCAGGTTGAGCATGCCTAATGAAAACTTAATGCTCATTGGCACTGCGCTCCTCTCCAAGGATTTAAGATCAGGCCGACATGAAGCCAATGTCAAGATCTGTGGAGCCCAAAGTCAAAAGCCTGGCAGTGTGTCTCTGCATTTCGAGGTACACAGACAGAGAGCGTGAGAGAGACAGAGGGAATCTGCAAAAGAGATCTAAACTGGCTCCGAATAGTCACCCTCCTTCCTCACCAACAAAATTCCTCTCGGAGGCTTATACTGCACGCCTTGCCTTATCCCCATGAAAGCCATAAAATCCGGAGATTGGCGCTTGGATCTGGAATTTTGAGTGAGAGCAAAATTACTCTTCTTAGGAATTAGGTCCAGCGGTGCAGACAGCAAGTGAGTGAGCGAGAAAGAGAGGGGTCATATATGCTGTATAGAGACAAATGTGTACAGGAAGAGTTGGGGAGAGAGACAGCCGCATGCTGAATCTCTGCTCCCACAATTTGAATAGGAAAGTGTTGGATGTAATGTTGCCCTGATGCTGTCTGGATAAGGGCTGTCTACAGTAATTCAAACCAGAGAGGGAGACGGAAGATATGAGGCACTCTTTTTGTTAGAGTCATGATATCCCTATGTAATGAGCTCCCCTCTGATCTGCAGAACTGCAAAGAGAGACAGGGAGGAAAGGAGTGAGGGAGTGGGAAATGGAGAGGAAACAATGTTGGAAGAATGGGATTGAGGCCTTTGAGGGATGGAAGAAAATATGCAGGGCTGTCAAACTCAGTGGAATTCTTTGTGCTTCCCAAAATCCTTTCCGATCCTCACATCCCCGTATAGTAGACTTACAGAAGGTCTAGTAGATGAATGTATTTATCTCCTATTCCCAGTTATTTGCTGATGCACGATCCTTCTCACCACCACAGATGTCCAATATGGCAAAAAGACCAAATAAATACACAGTGATTATATAGGTTTTACACTTTGTTGTATAATTTGCATAGTCTTGTAAATCATTTTGAAACATGTTGTATGCAAATCTTATCTCTTTGTTACCTTTCGTTTTGTTGATCCTTCTTTTGTTACTGCACTGTTTATGTAGTTATGTATTTTGAATATAAAATGTTTCTAAGTATAGTACATTGGTGTTTACCAAACAGGTACATACACAATGTACTGAAGGGAGACCGGTTTTTAGTTTTAAAGTTTTTTTTATTTTTGAAGTGGGTGGTATATTAAATATTACAGAAGAGCAGTTTATTCATCACCTCTGTGGCTTTTTGTTCTTATCTATTTATCTTGCCTTTTTGCTGCCTTGTTGTGAGAAGTAATGGTAAACAACTTAGACTGACTTCTTTTTAAGAGCTTTGCTCACACTGTTTTCGACATGTTGTCTTAAGCAGTGTACATTGCACTTTGTTTGCATGTGATGCACACTGGTTTTATCGGTTACATCATGGGAAGGTTTCCTGTTGTATTTCCAGGGGAGTTGGAGCTTGAGGACCACATAGGGGCCCATCAGAAGGCTGTTTTATGTTTATTTCTGTAGGGATAATGGTAACACTCCATTGAACAATCAGGCTGTTTTGAAGAATGACATAGTAGAGCAGTGCCACAGATGTATGCCAGCAGCAAGGGTTCTACCAGCTGTTTGGAGAGCAGTCCAAAAAAATTCAAGATAATGCCGATAATACATTTTCACAGTGTCATTAAGCTTTGCGTGTCCTTTCTCTGCCACTCCAAGATGACTGTAAGAGGTTTAGCCAACTAAGTCTGTGGCTGTATCTAATGAGTTGGCTCTCTCTCCTTTCCCTCTGTGTGTCTAAGCTCCAGGAGCAATTGATGTGCCTCACAGAGAAAGTGGACTGCGTGTCTTCAGGGTTCTCGTAAAACTGCAACATAGAGTCCCCTAGACCCCAGGAAAGGTAACACGTCTTTGTCTAGCTGGGCCAGGGGGATCATCCAGACATGTTCATATTGTGTGCAGAAACAGCATATGAGTTGTTTACATGGTGTGTTGCTGTAGTAGCTGCCACTGAGCTGACTCAACAAAAACTCAAAAAAATATACAGTATGCTTCACAATCATTCTTTTCATCTGCCTAACTCTACTATTTTCTGTTTTTAAATTACATGTTTTATTATTGTCATCAGTGATTTGTCTGTCCGTCATGAAATATTGTTTGTTCTACCGTTCCATTATTTGTCAAAAATCCATTTTCCCAAGCAGCAGTTTCCCATCCAACATGTTGCTTTACTATATTAACTTTGATGAAAGCATTACAGCATTTGGAAAAATGCAGAATAATGTGAACTTGGCCTAAGATAGAGAAGTCTTTCAACAGACCAGGCTTCATTCAATAATAACCCGTTATAAGCAATGTTTTCTATTGATTCTGGAACAGTTAAGATAAGCAGAGTTACTGTAAATGTTACTAGGTGTCCTAGAATTACTGCAAAACTTAATTAACTTTGACACATGGCCTTGCATTTGAAAGGAAATTATACAAACGTTGAAGTCTCATTTAACTGATAATTAGATGTTATTTTCCACCGAAACCGCCATGATTTAATGAAACATTTCATAATATCCAGGAGATGTCAAGATGAGTAGAGGATGAAAAGAGAAGTGAACATCTTTCCAGGTGTCAGTTTTGGACCGTCTTTTCTCCAGGAAACAAGTCCGGGAAAATATTAAAACATTTGGTTCCAGGTTTTTCAAAAGATTGTATAGACAGACATGATTGAGGGCATACACACACAGAGAAGCTTAAACAACAGTGTTGGACTGTGGAGAGTAGATATGATGCCAGGACACACTGACACATTATCATACACATAGTCCCTGCAGCTGGAAAGTTTTGCATAAAGAATGCAAAATAACAATAGGCAATAACGGCATGTGGAGAGATCTTTATTTATCTTGCTCTGACATTTACTTCAGACGGGGGAGTTCTACCAATATTATTCTTTCTGAGACACAAACACGTACACATATACAAAGGGAAGAATTTCATATTTTTGGGCTGAACAAAGTCATCCATCTTCGCTGTGTGATGCCCTAGCTTTGTTGCAGTTCCAAGGTCTGAGTCACATTGAGAATCCCATGCAGACAGGGTAATACCTTGTATACAGCATGATAGGATAGGGGAATAGCCATTTGTCCTTGTCAAACAGCTCAGAACACACACAGACAAAAATCATGCACACAGTACTTGGATTCATGTGGAAAATATCTTGTAAGTAAACATACAAACAGACACTCCCCCACTTAGTAATACAAAGTGAGATGGCATTAAAGATCACAGAACGCATTCATGTCTAGGCTGCTGTTCGGTATAAATCAGGACTGACATGTGAGTCATACCTTATGCATGTTGTTTGACTGTAACCTGCATTAACTAGACAAACTATAGAGCATATCACAACGTATTAACTCAGCTGGGTGTTCAGCGTTCTGGACAGCTTGGCCTTGATAGAATATTGGCTTAGAGAAAAAGGAAGCTGATGAATCTTTCTGAAGCTTTCTGAACCTGTCACAAAAATCAATTGTGTTGTCGGAGATAGGAGCCGGAGTTTGGATTTGACTTTGTTTTTTGTTTTTTTCTCGTGTTGAAAAAAGGAAGCAGACTTGTTCGAGTAGTCCTGCCTCGAGGCTGAAAGCATTGATCCTGTGGAGGTTAATATTAATACCGATGGGGCAAGTGGTTGGGTGTGATAGATAAAATCAGGAAGGGTGTCGGTATATGTGTTTTTCAGTGTCCAGAGGTCCAGTTCTCCTTCAGAATGTTCAGAATGCCAGAAACTGGTTCAGCTCTTTAACACCATCCCAGACTCTAACTGGCTTCTTGGTTA
This sequence comes from Centropyge bicolor, assembly GCA_037975185.1. Taxonomy (NCBI): domain Eukaryota; kingdom Metazoa; phylum Chordata; class Actinopteri; family Pomacanthidae; genus Centropyge; species Centropyge bicolor. Next base: position 856,131 of record JBBMOC010000030.1, read on the forward strand.
GAAAATTACTTGGAACACATTTTTTGCTTAACAGCTTTCCCCCATGTTTTTCACAAGAGAGTAGCAGCGTGCAGATCTAGGCTCTTCTGTCTGGGTGCTGGATTAAAGCAGACCGGAAGCACAAATGGAAAAATGAATTTGCAAGCTCCCAATCCTTGTTTGCAGTGTTTTAATCAACAAGGTCTTCATCATGCAAATCAAAACCTAACATTGCAGTGAAAGATTGGGAGCTTGAAACCAGCATGCAAATGTGTTTATTACAATTGTGATCATCACATCAAGACAGTTTTCTGCAGACCCCAAACTCTGTTTTACTCTGGTGTTAAAAACAAACCCACAAACGAAAAAAAAAATTAAATTTCCTAGCTTTCATATAGTGATCTTGAGGGTCTGCATTTAAAAACCTAGCTCATAAATGTCAGTCCAAATTTTCCCAGAATCACAGGAGATCAGTTAACATTCTTTCATGGTTTTTTATAAACCTTTGAATAGAATCTAAAAAGAGAAATGGCTGTTTGTTTTGTTATATGCCTTGACACAATCATTTCCAAAATGTGTTTTGTTTGGAATGAGATTTTTAATAGGAAAACAACAAGACAAACAAGCGAGAGAGAAAAAAAACAGGAGAAAAGCTGAATAATTGCCAGCTGTAGTCGGCATTATTGGAAAGTGTAGAGCACATATTTGACCAATCATTCACTGTAATCCTTTTTCCAGTGGCCAAACTGTTTCCTTTGTTCCATTTCATCACTCCCCAGAGTGCTCTTACCTCTGCTTTTCACGTTTTCTGTATCATTCTTTCTGTTCTTTCTGTGACCTTTTCACAGTGAGCCAGTGAGTGCGAGTGTTCAGTTTAATTCAGCTGATTTTTCAAAGCAACCTATATGGTAACAACACATATGTTTTTTTCTGGTTTAACAACTCTTCTGACCACATCTTTGCTGTATCAAGTATCTCTGAGTGCAAAATGACATAAAGAATGCACAGTGATTCTATTTGAGTAGAATATTGATATTCTTTCTACCTCTGCTGTTGACATCAAATATTTATATTGCACTTGTGCTTGTTCCCTTTGGCATGTGTTTTTATTATACACATTCAACTCAAACAACTATTTTCTTCTGCGACTGAATAGGAATAGAGATTAAATTATGGCTGGCTTGATCAAATCTGGCGAATTTAAGAGAGAATGCAAATGCCTCAGACACGAAAATCACAAAGTTAAAATGAGGTTGAAGTACAGATGTGTGTGAAAATGTAGTTGGAAAAATTCATGAGGCTGGATCCACACAATCTTATCTTCAGTCTCTTGAGTCAGTTGTCCTCCCCTTCCCCTACAAAATATTCACTCAGCGACCTCTGAAACCCCAGCCAGCCGGTTTTTCCTTCCATTGATCCGTACCTCTTTATCCCCCACATCTTAAAACCTGGGCATTACCCCCCTTCTTCATGCCACTTTCTCTTCAGAGCCCTTCTCATTTCTCTTCTGTCCATCCACCTATCCTTGTTAACCAAGGCATCACATGTGTCTGAGTATGTGTGCGAGAAAGTGGATGCTTTTATCACCAAGCTGTTGCTGCTCTATGTGCTGTATGTGGTAACGATTTATGAGGTGTGTAGTACAACGACATAACTGGTCTATGTCTTGTTCTTATTAGCTGACTTTGCCCTGGGCTACCAGGAGCCAAACCAGGCAAGAAAGCCACCTTGTATTTCTTGTCGCCAAGCCAAGTTGGTCTCAGAGGCTGAGTTCAGTCCTGGTCGCGTTCACTGGGGGCTCCCAGTCTGGGTGGTGTTTTTTTCCTAGAATGTCAATGAAAATTCAGATTTTTTTATCGCCAGAAAACCCAAAAATCAACCAATAGGACCAGTTGCAGCATGGTGGAGGGGTAACTACCAATGAATATCCACGACAAGTCCCTCCCTAGTTTCCTGTTTTTACAAGAAACAAGTAAATATGCATAATCAAATGGCACTCTTTTAGCCATTTGTTCCCATGTGAACACATGGACTGGGACAGAACACAGTTTGATGACAGGGAGTATAGTACCAAGGTGGTTTTTCTTGCCAGGTCCTGGCACCCTGGGGCTTTGTCAGCCAATGGGATCACTAGCTGCATGACTAACCAAGCTTACTAGGTAACAGTAGCTGTCTGTCCATCAGGGAATTCTTTAAATCACCTCAGTGCTGGATTCCCTGTCGTCAAACTAGAATTATAAGATTTAATGACATCCGAATGAAAAGTCCAAATTGTACAGCTGTAGTTGAGGTCAGGGGAATTATTCCTGTCACCATTATGTTACTGTCTTGATTGGTGTCAAATTGTCATAACAATCTCAAACAATGTCAACTTTTCCTTAAAAATGACAGAATTGACCAAATGACACTTAATGACAACTGTCATAAACATTCATAAAGACTCCTTTATGTTCACAACAGGTGCCATGTCAGTTTTATGCACATCAAATAAAGTGTTACCCTGTATGTTTGACAGACAGCAGGAACTCTTGGCTCACACTGCTCTGCCTTAATGAAGCTAGGAGGAAATCTAGCTGCAAGTAGCATGTACTGCATATATAGTGCACTGCCTTAGTAAGTTGTTATAGGTCATTCCCTTCAGTATTTTGCTGTTATGTGCACTTGATTTCAAACTGTTTAAATATATATGAAATAAGCAAGTTCTATGTGAGACGGTTGGTTAGCTCTCTCTGCCTGTTTTCATAAGGTTACACAGGCTTCCTCTATGTGCTCTGCTGTCCTCCCACTGTCCCAAACTCCAGTCTTAAGCAGTTACAGAGGGCAGTCAATAATCTGTGTGATCATTGTACACATGTATTGTCAAGCTTCTGTTCTGTTAAGTGCTTGGAATGCCATGTATCCTGTTACATAATTGCAATGGCATTTCTTTGGAACAGCCAAGTGAATTATAAACGTCACATTTATTTTCTGCTGGCATGTTTATGTCTGTCTCTCTGTGCATCCATTTTGTAACCTTTCATCCCTGTTTTAACCCTGGTCCCTCTTTAATCCTTCAGGGCAAGACGAGGAGATGAAAGACTGCAGTGGTCACAGGGATGACAGCCAGTGCTGGATACCTGCGGGTATACCTGAAGACCTAAGACCTGAGCCGGGAGAAGTTGTGGAAGATCAACAAGCACTCCTTATCTCCTTCTCATCCACTGCTGCATATACACACAGGTAGGTCATGAGAAAACTTACCTGCCATCCATTCTTCCCTCTCCTTTTATTATTCCTGTCAGCCTTTGGGGGAAATAGAACATTCAACATTTAGATGTTGAAAATGGTCAGTTTGTAGGTTATTAGGAGAGAATGTCTTTAAAGCTATTCACTGAACTCTAAAACTATATAAATGTGTTTGTAGGCAGGGACTGGATCTGCCAAAGCTTGAATCTATGCACTGAATATGTCATAGCAGACCAACTGTCCCTCTTCAAAGTCTTCTCCAAATGCATGCTGGTTAATTGTGTTTGGATGAACCTTGTCGAGTTGCAATATTACTTATCCATGTGTATTTGCTCAGATGGTCAACATTCACTTATAAGATATATTGCTTATACTACACCAATAAAAAAAGCAACTACAGGGTGTAAATAGACATTATTTACTATTAATAGGATGCACTATTTGCCACATGTCCTTCATGTGTTGAAGTAAAATACAGCTCATACTGTAAACTAAGGTATCATGGAACTTGTCTCACATTACAACTAATATTTAAATGTTGTCATCTATTTGAGGGCAACTTTGTGATAATAAATTTGATTTTTTTTTTTTTAACTTTGACTACAAGTTAAAAAGAGCACACTGTTGATTTTAGTCTCGGATGCCACATGGTCTAATTCAGGGAGGACAAACATACTCAGCTGGGTTTCAGGTCCTCTCCCAAGGGCACACCCAGCTTGGTAGTTCTAAAAATTAAGGAAAAAAAGAAAATATGGGAACACAGCACACCGGTTGAGAAATCAAAGAATGATTATTTTATATTCAGTTTAGTTCATGATTTGATCTTTTGTTCTCTTTGAAGATATGTTTACTTAATTAAAGTAATAAAAGCAGCTTTGCAACTTGTGCGTGTGGTTTAAACTGTGGTGGTGATGTGCTACCTGAGAATGAAAATGATGACTACAAACATCCACTAGTACACACAGAGCACATAAACAGTCCATCACAAACCACCTCTTGCTTTTTAATGTTTATTATTGATAGCATACAAGCTATTTTGTGCAGAAAATAGAGATTTGAGGTAGTAAAAGTAATTTCGCAGCATGCAGTTTGTCGTAATCAAAATGTGCAAGTAAACTCTGAAATGTCAGTTCCACTGTCGTCCATTCAGTGAGTCGTGCTGTGTGCTGAACACCTGCAGTGCAAGCTTAGATTTGAAAAAGTGGAGACTGATACAAATTTGAATTAAAAAGAACACTTGCAGCGTCTGTATGCAGGAAAGCAGTTGAGCAGTCAACATGAATGAAGAAGCGCAGTCGATGTGTGAAGAATGAGCAGAATATTATTTGCAAGCACTTCGAGCTCTGCCAGGATTCACACTCAAGCACACCTGGCCAGTCTCAGCGGCAGTGGGTTGTTGCACGTCTCACAATTTCAGTTTCAGGACACTACAAAAGTGTTTGTGTTACTCTGTGGGGCAGCTCTCCGAGGGCTTTCCAACACTCTGAAGCGTGCAGTAGCTGTAATGACTAGAAGAGAGAGAGTGAGAAAAGTAAAGAAGAAACAGGGAGGCTAATGCAAAGAACATTGTCCTTGTGACCTTGGTGAAATCTATACACTGAGGTCCAGTCACACAATCACTGCAAACATTGAACATTAAACCTTGCTCACACTGATGCACACACACAAGCACATACTGTACTTCCACAGTGCAAGCATGCATTATTGCCTTATGGATTTGTCAAAGACATTGGTATGTAAATGGCTCGAGTGTCAACACTGTTCTGTGTGTGCATACACAGTCACCTGCCTCAGCACTTTCTCACCCACATTGCTGACACTCGTCCATCAATAAAACTAATCCGATTTCTTTCATTGCGCAAATGAAGTTTGCATTGTATTGCTGCTTGTTGTATTTCGTGATATTGATGCTATTAGCCATAATTGCAGGTTAGTACAGGTGGTTGTGTTTATTACTTGGTTCCTTTTAAATTAGGTTTTTTTTTTTAAATTCCATCAGCAAACTCGCTCTCGCAGTAGGTGCATGTTTTTGACAAAGCACACAAATTTGTTTTGCATCACTCCAGACTTTCTCTCGTACAGAAAACGTCACAACATGTAAACTCAGGATTTTAAAGATAATTAAAGATTTAATTAGATTTTAGTTCCTCTCTTTCTTACAGCTTAAATGACAACTGGCAGCATCAGGGTTCTTTTGAGAAGTTGAGGTTTGCTGATGAATTTTAATGTGATATTTGATATGTGTGTAGCTATATTTTAGGTATTTGCATTATCGTCTGGTCTTTGCATTATAACTTTTAATGTGAATGCTGTGAGCAGGAGATTATTTTGAATTGCACTAATCTAGAATGAAACATGCATCCTTTGGCATTCTGATCATTTGATGCTTTCCTGTCAGCTGAGATGTTGTATTAAACCCGATAAAATATTCTGTAATGTTCACTATTTGAAAACTAGGGGCAGACCACGTAAATTCATTGATTCTTAATTTGTGATGTTAATTGATGCCTTTTATTTGAACTTTTATTTGCATTGAGAGACAGTGAATACCTTGTCAGTATCCTGTTGATTTAGATGGAAAATATTCTAACATAAGCTGATATTTTCCAACAAGATTTGGTGTAACTCTTTCTGGAAATATCTAAAATGATCAAACTGAGGAGTGAAATGGAGAGTGTCACTGTCTCTGGGCCATGTTACATCTTAAAAAGCTTAGCTGTCAGATGCAGGCAGGCAAGCCACTCCATGGTAGTTCAGCACAAGTGTGAGCCACCCCTTCAGACACTGGTGGAGCTTGGTAAGAGCCTGAAGCTCTTGGAGATTCTGCAGGGCGACTTGGCCAAAACAGAGGCTCAGAATTCTCTCATCCACGAACAGATTGCTATCCTGGGCAAGTATGAGGTCCCAGTGGAACAGGCTGTAAGCAGCTTACTGATGAATAGAAACACAGCAAATAATGTATAGGATGTCCGTTATATGGGTTACAATTTATTAAATGATACTTGATACTTAATATTGACTGCATTTTCTGTGAGCACCTTCTAAACATTCAAAACAACTCACAGTTAGTGAGAGAAGGCGCCTTCCGTCACTACTTAATATTATTTACAGAGAGCAAATTAAAATGCCTGTCATACTTTGTGCTGCTGATCGTAGTAATTGTGCAGGGAGGCAGGGAGGGAAATTACTCATTTGCTCTTTGATAGAAAGAAAGATGTGACCCAGTAATAAGAATTTGTTATATAAATATCATTTCACCTTCATATTAATCAGGCCCATGGTTTTGAAGGACTTTTTGACCCCTCTGAAGTGAAATAATGAAATCTGTGTTTATCTGTGTGGGTACACTTTGAAGGAATCAAAACACTGACATCAGAGGAAGTCAGTGGTACAGAATATGGATTGTTATTATTGTGTATATTCGAAAAACCTTCTCATCATCATTCTCATAACGATCTCCATCCTGTAACTGGTTTCCCCACAGGAGCTGTCCATGTGTGAGGCGCTCAGTGTGGCTCCAGCAGGTGTTGATTGACAGCTACAGTACCTCATACACATATGGAAGTTCCATAACAGCCTCGTCCTCTCGTCTTCAATAAGAAGATCCAGACCACAGGTTAGACACTATCTCACACTCTTGTTCTCTCTCCCGTTGACACACGTTTATGTGTGTGTATGTGTGATTGTGCTCAACAGCTTCAGTGCTCCGTGACGTAGTTTCTCCATGTTTCTGGAACTTTACTGAAATCAGTCTTCCAAAAGATATTTCCTCATTTGGTGTTTTGATGTCAGTGTATAGCCACTGGTCACTTGATATGTGTTGACTATGAAGGCTCCTGTTTATAGTATCTCTAAGTGTGTTTGTACATTGTTGGAATTTCTCATAGTTTGATACATGAAGGAGTATTTTTTACATTTTTGTGTCTGTGTATATGTCTCGTTTTTAATTTGCATTTGTATGAATTTTTCATAGGCAGTGCACATTTATCAACATGAGAATGAAAAAATGCCAAAACGTAGCCCAGCTTGGCTAATTTTCAACCTGTGGTTCTTTGCCAGAATGTTAAATCATTCCTACCTGCAGAGACGACATGAGTCTCACATACTAATTGATTTTTGGACACATTACATTTACATTCTACAGTGCAAAAGTGACATTAAATGGCTTAAAGAAAAATCCAACAAAGAAGCTGAAAAGTCTTTATTAAAAGCACCCAGACCAATCTCACTATCACACAGATATTTTTCTAATCTTTTCTGAAGCATGGCTTTATGTTGTGCACATGCCTTTGTGTGCGTGTGTGTATCTATGCGTGCACTTGCACATTTGTATCTGTCCATCTGTCCCATCCCCCAAAGAGCAGATGACTCAGCTGGGTGTCTATCTGCATGTCTGACATGATGCAAGGCCTCAGCCTCGACTGGCCCGGTGGGTGGTCACGTCCCTGCATGGCAGAGCAGCAGGCTGAGGGGCTTCACTCCTCTACTCCCTTCTTCCTTTATCTCCTCTCACTTCCCTCTGTTTTCATCCTGCTGTCAAGTACATTCACAGGCAAAGCTGGAAATATCAAGTGTGGCACATATGGTCAAGTACTACACTTTCCACATATTTAACTGGTAGAACACAAAGCATTTTCACAGATAGTTGTCCTGTTGAACTGGACTTACCAACAACATTGCTTTGCCATATAATATAACTTCCTTATGCATACAGGGAATCTACTTTAGTGGTGCTGCCAGCACTGAAAGCAAGCACCTTCCTGCTGCTCTGAATGTCTCTCCCTCTCTCTTTTCCTCTGTCCCAACTGAGCCATTACTGATCTATACGAGGCCTCATCAGAACCAATAGCCTGTATCTAATCTGTTCCTGCTCCTGGTGATTTCTGACTACACGGCTGCTCCCTTCCACAGTATAAGTGACGACTGTGACTTGAAGACACACCATGACTGATCCCCTGTCCCGTCATCTTTCCTCACTGCCCTCTCCCTGCCTTTTCCTATTTTGCTCCTCTACCTTCTCCTCTGTTTCCAGATACTCCCGTCATCCCTCCTCTTTCCCTCACCTCCTGCAAGCTCCTTTTTCCTCCTCCCTGCACGCCTCAGTTTCCCCTCATGTCTTCTGTCTCTGCCTTCCCTATCCCCATACCCACCTTGTTTTGTGAATAGCTGAATGTTTACTTCATGTCAGCCTCATCATCCATTCTGACTGGGCCTCTGCTGGGAGGATTTGCTCTTCTCCTTCGCATTTTATTTGTTCCCCTATTTGCTGTTTCCATTAAAGATGAAATTGAAATCTCCTGTGCTAACACACATACACACACACAAAGGTGCATACAAACGCACACACACACAGGCATCAGTCTGCACACTGCCACACGCGTTGACTAACAAAACAACGGCGTGCTGTGCCAAGGCATATGAAAGAGCACAAACCTCTCGTCCTACTTTTGCTTTACCTTCTTCTCCTCCTTTCGCTCCACTTCCTCGCTTTCTGTCCTCGCCTCCACCTCCTCTCCTTCCTCTTTAGTTGTTGCAAGTGCGGCGGGAGACAGTGTGATCCGTGTTTCATTTTTGTGCCGCATTTTGTTTTATATTGCTTTCTCCTTCATCGCAAAATAACTGACTTTTCCCCCTTTCTCCATCTGGCACTTTTCCACACACTTAAAACCTCTTTACAAAAGTTTTCCACATATTCAACACCTTTTGCTTCACTGCTCAATTTCCTCTTTCTGAGTCTTCCTTTTCCTGTGACAACATTTAGCACTAAGAAGAGAGACAAACTGCTCCACTTACGTGATCACCGCCTCCTCCCCTAGTTTCTTTTCCCAACACTCACTATGCTGGTCCTGTTTATGCTGTTACTCCTGAGCTTCTTGAAGGCCGCCTCCTCAGCGTCCATAGTGTGACTTCCGAAAACCCCCCCTTCGGACAGGATGTAGGAAGTGTTTGGAGCATTGCAGAGGAAAAACAAAGGCAGTCTTCGGCAGGTTAATGAGGCCAGGAGGCAGCTTTGTGCCGAGCCTCATCAGTATTCAACAGAGGCCTCCCTCTCTCGCTCTCCCAATAATATCCCAGTCATTTGGGTCAGCCACATCACTGTGCCTCTGTGAAGGGCACCCACACACACACAAATAGAAAAAGAGAGAATTCTTTTGACAGTTTAATAGAAATACAGTCTCATCAAATGTTCACCTCCTCATACTCTCTAATCATTAGCTATGTCCTACACTGTCTCTTTGTCTTTTTTTCCATTTTCCCCACTCTATCCATCTCTTTCACCCTGACCCTCCCTCCTCTCTTTGATTCTCCGAGACTCTTCCTCCGTTTCTACCCCCACACATGCATCTCCTTCAATTAAGATAAAGTGGCTAATCATATATGAATTACATTAACATCTCTAATAGCTACTGCGAGTTATTGGTTTCTCATTAGGACCCCACTCACTTCGGTGTAGGCCAACTTCCAACAACAGCAAGAACAGTAAAGTGCAGTAAAAGGCCTAAGTGAAAGCAGATATGAGCTGCAGATGTGTGTGTGTGTGTGTGTGTATGTATGTGTGTGTGTGTGTGTGTGTGTGTGTGTCTCAGTCTTACTGGGGCCTGGGAGCTGAGACCTTGCCACCAAGCAGTGTGTATACAGTGACTGCAGGTCCAGACTATGAGTAGATGGGAGGAGAGGGAAAGCTGTGAAGATCAAATATCCCGTAAATCAAAGCTGTCGCGCAAGTGAGCAGTGCCGTGGGAGCCCTCGGTGTGTGTGGGGCTCCTGGCCCAAGCCGAGGGCCAAGGAGGATACCTGGGCAGTGAGCCAGCTCCTACCGTCCCACATGTCTCTCCTCTCCCTCTTTTTTTATACTCCTTTAACTTCCCCACATCTCTCATATTTTCACCTCTGACCTTTCCTCTTTAATCTCCGCCTCCATCTTTCCCACCCTCGCATCTCACACTTTTTCTCACCACACTTCTCCATGTTTAATTTCACCAGTTTCTCGTTCTTCTCCCCCCTGCTTCCACTTCTTTTTCCTCACACCAGAGAGCTAACTGTTCGACCTTCTCTTTCCCTTCTCTCACTATACCCCCCTCCCACACGCAGTGACATGGCTGCTGTTAAAACTAAACATCACAGATAATCATCTCCGCTCGGTATGTTCCAACTTCTCCACTGTCTAATTATGTCGCAAATGTCTCTGAGCGCGTTGTCATAGAGGTCTTAAATTAGCGGCTCGGCTTAATGTCGCAAGCACACGTAATGTGTCAGATTGGTTGGAGTGTGTTTGCGTGCATGTGTCTGTTTGCATGAAGTAGGGGTGTGACTTCATTAAGATGAGTTATGATCTTAGGAGATAATTCACCATCTCTTTCCCTCCACTCTGTTAATTTGTGTCTGTGCAGATGTTGTCATACGCAAAAGTATGTGTCTCTTCCTTCAGACTGTTTTAGACACAAAAGGAGTGTGAGTAATTTTTGCACATCTGTGTTTGGACGTGTGTGCACCTGCATACATGTATTGCATGTGCAGGTCTGTTTGACAGCAGATAGCAGGGCTGTGCAGAAAACTGGCTCTGAAGCTGGAGGAGAGCTCCATCCTCCATAGCCTTGTCAAGACTGAACTGTTGCCCCTCAAAAACAGTACAATTGCTGGAGGTCTTTTTCACCACCAAACTTTTAGTCCTAAGCGTATTGTTGTCCTGACATGACCGAGTCACACTCCAGCAGACCTCCGTCAGCACAAGCAGTTAATGCACAGAAGGAACCATGAATCGGGCAAGATGTGAAGGGAAACCATTTTTTCTAAGTCTTTCCCTGTGCTTTGTTTTTCTCCCATTCCCAGCCTTAGTTTTCACAGTTGAAAGTTAGAATGTGGGTATAATTAGTGTGAGTGAGCAGATGCTGTTCACAGTGAACAGACAGTCCAATTGTTTTTTTTCCCTGTCTTTGCTTTATGGAACGCTCATCCTGCTTATCACATTAGCTTCACTTCAGCTCTACATGGACCAACACAGCACTGCTTAAGAATATAAAAATATAACATTTTTTGGACAGAATTCTGAAGACATTTAAACATTTGCTGCCTTTTTTTTTTTTCCAGATAATGAAGATAGAAGTGCAGAGGATGTTTTTGAAAACTGGAGTGCTGTTCACTGTTTAGTAGTTTCGCTATTTAAAGATTAGGATGTCCCTTTGATTGCCGTTCAATGTTCTCGAGGTTGTATCAAGTTCCACTTTCCATTTTTTACAATAAGACAATTATTTCTTGATAAAGCATTTAAAAAGTTCGTACAGTATAGTATGTAATGGCTTGTTTTTCTGCATTTTTAATATTTTTTATATTCTGGTCTGCCAGTTTTAGCCTGCCTCCTTATGCTATTATGTTATGCAAAATACAGCAGAAGATGTAGATGTTAGTTTAGGTTTTTGTCTGTCACACTTTCATGTTGATCAGCTCAGTTGCTTGCTGAGTTTCCAATTTTAATGTGCAGTGTAGCATAGCAGTGAGTTTGTGGCTTAACAATGGTTGCATAAATGTATTAGCCATGGGTTTTGAAGGAATAGTTTTGTGTTGGGAATGCTGGCCTTGTAGCAGCCCTACGTGTATTGTGCGTTATGTTATGTATGTGCAGGTAGAGCACTAGAGTGCCAAGTGGAACATCTGGAAGGTTGGCCAGTTCACCACACTGCAGATGGAGAGCGTGGAGAGAACAGCACAGGACATGTTCAAAAAAACTCCACAAGCTCCAGAGAAAACTAAAGGTCAGTTCTGCCACACAGAGTTCATTAAATAGCTGCAGATTGTAGCTCCCTGCTACAGTGTGACAGTCACGGCTTAGCTGTAAAATATTACCTGGGTCAAGTTAGGTTTTGTTTTATGCAAATAAAACATAAATACCAAAAGAATTAATTTGCTCAGTACAGTACAATCTTAAACTTGTACTTTGATCATGGTCTCTGTAGAAAGAACAGAGAATTGCATTTTGTGTTTGTAATGGATACAAAGTTTGCATACTCTTGGGGGACATCATTAGAAGTATTTTTAGCTTCAGACCCACAAACTCGGCCTTAAAATGCTTTTTACAGTGACAACTAAAACATTCTCTGGATTCCCTCAGGATGCACAAATATGTATCACAAAATGTACAGTTTTCCCTAAATAAACAACTCAGCAGATCTAACATAAACATTACTCAGTGGACTTGATCTTTGATTGACTGTCGGATAAGGAGTGGGACACAGTAGATTTCTACTGTCTCTTCTTACATACTGTACAGTGTCTCAGTTGTACAGTAAATCTCCTCACTTTAATTTTCTCACTTCAAATCCTGGTTTTGATTCTTCTGCACAGAGCTCCGCCATAAATACTGCTAAGGGATAATGATGATCTGGCAAATGACCAAGTCTCATAGCATGAGCTTATTACTGTGGTTAGTCGAGTCTGCTTCTCCTGAAGTTTCCTCTGCTGTCTTCTTCTGCATCCTTCCTCTTAGTCTTGTTTCCCCTCATCATCATCTGTAGCTTAATTCCCAGAGGGCCATTCAGACCTTTGCTGCCCTCTGTCCTCATTCTGGAAAAGTGGTTCAGCATTGGAATTCACTCTGAAGAAATACATCCCACTTTCTTAGCACCAGTATCCCTGTCCTGACTCATCCTGTGCATTTTGTCAGAATTGTTGCTGGCATTGCCAAAAAATATAGTTGGGTCACACTCCACACGACTTGTTTGACAAGAAGCCAAAGGCAAGCAGATATGAGTGGTCTGTGGCGATGGGTCTTATCATCAGTGATGTAACTATTTGAAAGAGCCTTCTTAAGCTCACTGCACTCAGGGAATAAATGAAAATAAACAGAGGATTAGATCTTCAGCTACGCCACAAAACAACAAAAAAGAGGGATAGTAAATGTTTCTTTGCGTGGTGTGTCAGCCGGTTGTTATGGTAGTCGGTGAGGGCAATGAAAGAGAAAGAAACACACTGAGGAAGATGGCATGAAGTCTTGTCTGTATTAAACATGGGTGTATTCGCCTTGTGGTTAATGTCAAGTGTGGCTAAGGTACCTGGGTCTCTAAGGGGTTGCCAAGTGAGAGCACTGTTGCTGTGATTAAAACGGTGGAGAAGAGCCAGAGGGTGATAGTTGGCACAGATTCTGCTCTGTCTCCTCCCCCTCCATTTCACCCTCCATCCCTCTCCTCTCAGTGCCAGCTGTCAGTTATGTCAGTCAGTGTGCTAATGATGCTCCCTTACAGAGCTCAGAGCACGGTGATGCATCTGTCATGCCCAGATATCTCTCTATTCATATGTAAGCATTCCACAAATGGCCTAGTTTTGTATACTTTGGTTTTATGCAGTATAAGCAGTTCACGATCACAAACATTCACTTTTTAGTACTTTACCTTTGCCACTGTGGTATGCCTGGTCATTATTACCACTTTGACACAGACCCCACGTCTGACACAGGATAACAAACCTCTGTTCACCCACATTTGACCCATTCTTGCCACACTGCTGATACAGATGAATCCTGGGTTGTTGCTGTCCAAACATGACCCAAGTGTGCTATTTTAGCTCCAAATACAGTACATCACTACATTTGCAGTGTTGCTGCTCTCAGGTCATTAAAGTGGTTGCTGTCACATTTACACTCTAGATACCACATGTCAAACAGGCTATCACCTGTTTATTATTCTTCTTTGCTTGGATGTTATCAAACCTGTCAAATGTGCAAATAATGTGCGTTCATAGTTGAGCAGTGTTTAATGAACAAAGCGGGTCAAAGTGGTGAAGTCACACCTTACCAGCAAGATTTCACACTAATCTTCCGACAGCTCCGCTGTCAAATACAGCATTTCCAGGTTATTAGTCTTTTAATATTTTAAATGATATTATTTAAATGTCATGATGTAACATTCATGAACAAAATGATCAAACTGCCCTAGTTTTACCTAGAAAATCAACAGCATTACTGATAATTGTACTTGTACTTTCTTCAGATGAATTCATGCCCCATGATCAAATACTGAGCCGCTTTGATCACTTTCAAAGAAGCAAATAATTAAAATAAATAAATAAATAAAAATTAGAAGTCCTACCCCGAAACAGAAAACAACAGAGTCAAAGTCACTCAAATATGTTATTAAAGCAGTTAAAAACCTGAGTTTGAAATTGAATCGCACTCTAATGAAATATCATTGTAAGGAAATGGTGTTAGTTTTTAGCCATTCACATGTCAAATGATCATCACAATACACTCATACTCCTTTGACCAAACCAGCACTGAATTCCTCCTGGCAAAGATCATATCTCTGGGCCTCGACAAGTTTGCTGACAAGATCTGTGAGATCTGCGGAGCGCTCCATAGAACAGGTCCAGTCTCTTCCTTTAGACAGACTCTCAGTTGGCTTTGTCTTGTTATTCCTGCTCCTATTCATTCTGACACTCACCTTTGTTCTGAAAAAGGGGTAGGGAGACAGCTGCAGTAATGCAGATAAGTGCAGATGCAGCTATTTTTAGGTTTTTGCCTGCTATGATTTGAAGCTTTTGTTTCCCACTAGCTTACAGATTTACTCACCTTTACTCTCATACATTTCCCCCCTTCCTCTTTCCCCATTTGTCTTCTTCTCTCTCCTCACCACTTTCAAAAGGTCACCAGCATTAGTGTTTGAATTCTCCATGGCTAACTTATTCATTTGACCTTGTAGTAGTACAGTGCTGCTCTCCTGGGTCAGCCACCTAAGACTCTTGTTTCCAGGGGTCAAAGTGGATATCCTTTCAAATTGTATTTACCCTACAACCCTGAATTATTTGTGCATATATGTGTATGTGAGCCCTGTGCCTCTTGCATACACCATTAGAGCCGTATCAGAGCATCAAAGACCACAGTGCTGCTGGGAATGATGAATGGCTGCCAGGTGCTGAGGTCCTTGTGGTGATCACCTCAGGTAAGAGTTTTTGGTCCTGCTGGCAGGGGAGCACAAAGGGTTAAGTGGCTATGGTGGCTCATTGCTCTAGTCTCGTAGCCCTCCATAGCCCCTGGCAGTCACTCATCAACTTATTCCCCAAAATCTCCAAGGGCACGTGTGGATGAGGTCTAGTGCTCAGTCAGGCAAGCGTTGGGGGGAAATGGAGACGAGGCTTAATTTCCTCCAGACCAGAAAGGGGACTGGGGAGGAGAGGGAGAAGGGGAGGACTGGCTCTTCGGCTTCCTTCCTCTCTGCCTCCAGGCCTGCTGTCCTGGGGCAGCACAACCACCTCATGAAGCAGTCTGTCAACCTGTGTCAACATCAGTGCTGCCCCTTAGCCCTCTCCATTTCCCCGCCATACACCCCAGCACTCAGAGAGGTTATGCGAGTACAGATTTAGCGAGGTGCCAGATTCCCCCTGTTTCACCATGGTGAACCAAGTGCTGTTCCCAAACTGGTGCTATTACCAGTTCTAAGAATCGGTTTGCTTTTCCACAGACAGCCACCGTAATGCCAAAATTAGTATTGTTACCAAGGTTACACCTGTTATCCGGTTAGTTATCTCTTGGTCAGATAACGTTGTTCAAACATGCCTAGCCGCTAATTTCTCACATCAATGTTCCGAACAATCACAAACACTGATGTGAGAAATAGTAGCTCTATTTGCTTGGGTAGCATTTTCTGACCAACAGATAGCGAGCTAGCGAGACAGAAATGTTAACTTAGTAAGATCTGTATGTTATGTTTGTAATTAATAAGCTACTGCAAGGCGAAACATTTAAATGATAAAACTTACCAGGATAAGTTGAAGTTTGCAACAGTGTGTTGTCCATTATTGCCTCAAGCATTGCTGTTGGCAAGTTCAACCCCCCAGTCAGCTGGCATGCCGGTCTGTCGCTGAGGACAGAGTCAAGAGGGATGAAATGGGGATATATCTGTGGGCAACTGTTGCCGCTTTACCTGAGGTCCTTCTTTGGGTCTCTGTAATAGTTTCTTGAGTTGTTTATCCGTTCTGTCACAAGTTAATGTTACTCCGCTGTAGCCGTCTCACACTATATCTGTTCGAACACTGATTTCGTTCTTGAAGCTCCATCTAGTTTATACTGAACTGTCGAGGGCCACAATGCAAGAAGACAGTTTGTCTGTTCCACAGACCACTGCTGCTGTGATTTCATGTCCACACTGAAGCTCTGGTGTTCATTCTTCTTTGGATTAGGCAGAGTAGTAGCTACAATTTAAATGGTGGTCTCAAAGATTTAGTTGGTCTTGTTGGTTATGATTGTCCCATGCTCAGCCCCTGACAGCTCTTGGTTCTAGATCAGCAAAGTGTTTGTGCCACTCTCTAACCAGTGTTCCTGGCTGAGAGCCAGCTCTTTGACTGTGGAAACACAAAGAACCGGTTTGAGATTAGGCACTGGCTCTGAACCGGCCCTTGAACTGCCTTGGTGGAAAAGGGGTAAAAGGTGTCTGAGTCAGACCTCCCAGTAACCCCCACTCACTCCCCCAAATCTCGCCACAGTTCACTGGTAAGTCATGTTGTGCAGAGGGACGGGGGATAGAGAGAGAAGAGGATGCACATAACAGAGATGCTGTTACGTGCTGTCATCATCACGCCTGTTTCTCAAAAGTTCTTAGTCTCTGATGTGTGCAAGCTGTAACACTCAATAGCTGCTAAGATCAATGGTTTCCTGCCTCTAGTGCTGCCTCATATCATCATAAAAAGTTACTGTTGGTCTTGTGGAAAAGAAAAAAGAAAAGAGAGCGCTCTCCTTATGCCTTCTCTCTTGACTGCAATTGCTTTCACCTGAGATGTTTTCCGTCTGTTGGCATTAAACTTTGGCTTTGATATTTCGGTGTCTTGTGGGAATCAACAAGACAGGGCAGGAACCTTCGTGGACATTGCACAGTACAAACACGAGGGTCACTACTGACTATGGTGAGAAGAGAGCCTTTAAGGTATGGTTAGGCAGGTCAGGGGGTCAAAGGCCAATCAGCTTTAAAGATCAAGTTTCATGACAGAGCAGGCCAGTGCTTATAAGAATGCGTTGAAAATCAGGTGATTGGTTTTGTGTTAATCTCCTCTCATGGATTTGTCAGTGTGTTGATTTTTAATGCTGTTTAGGGTAATCATCTCTTTCAAGTTTTTTTCTTTTAAAATGAAAATTAGTCATCTATAAATACTCCAGGCCTTCCAAAATACACTGGGGTTTTGCCAGCATTGAGGTAGATGGAAATCAGTCACTCTGCACCACAGAACACACAAGCTTCTACTTCTGCTGTATTCAGACACAGCATCTATAAATAGTCACACAAACACACACTCTCATTCTCTTTCCCTCCTTTTTTCCTACCTCTGTCTCTCACTCTCTGTCTCCTGCTTCCTCATGTGGCCAGACATGGGCTTGGTCCGCCACAAAATTCAATTTGCAGTCTAATTCCATATCGAAAACATGGTCAAAGCTCTGTGTTTGTTGATCGCGACATAAACAAGCAAGGACACCGTCTCAGCGTGGCTCCTCCCGCAACCTCATTATAGCTGTGCCCTCAAGTAACAGATTTGTCCTTAATTGGTGAGTTGTCCTAATTGACTTTAGCTAATTTATGGATTAGATTATTTTTACCCTCTTTCCTAATTGAACCATAACTTTCATGCGTTTCCCTGGCTGGCCGGGTCATGGGTAATTGGTGCTGAGTGCTGTGTCTGTATGGAAGCTGTAGGTTTCGCACCATCGCATTCAGTTATGTACAGCATCCATACAGAAAATGAATCCAGTAAGTGCAATGTGGAAGAAAAAACAATAGTACTACCTGAGCAGGAGTAAACAGCAGGAGTGTCCATTTCTCAGGCTGATGGAGTGTAGCGCCTTGAGGTGCTAGTCCATCCAGAGGTGCGTTCTTGGAGTGTTTATGTTGGTACCATTGCCATATTAGTGTAGCTCACTGGCTCTGAGGTGCTGGGGATGAAGCAAGAGAACACAAGGGAGAGTTAAAAAAAGAGGTGGATTAAAGTGGAAAAGCTTGAGCTTTTAAGAGATCTGATGAGTGGGGACTTGTAAAATCTGTGAGCCTTACAATGACTTACTCTACCACTTGTCAGCAACAGGACATCTGTCATGTCTAGGATATGGTTGGGTTTTGGTGGCAATCCTTTTAAGTGGATGTAAAGAGCTTCTAGCATTGATTTCTGAACATATTGCAACATTTTACACAATATCAGTAAAGTGTAAGATTTTGTTCTTGCAAGCAGCTGAGAGACAAATCCAGAAAGAGATTCTTGATTGGTTTGAAATGTTTGTTTTCCTGTACTTACATGTAGATTTTTGTACAAACTCTCCTCAAGTGATTAAAACCAGCCTGAGGCACGGATGCTGCTTTTGTTCTATACAACTACCTAACTTTTGTGTGTAAATTACAATGTCCAACTAAAGCTTCTATTATGTGCACATTTTGCGGCAAATAGTGTATTCACCAGTGAAACATGATGAAAACTTAGCAAGTGATGTTGTCTGTATCCTTCAGGGAGATTCTACTGTATTCTGTCACTTGCGTCACATATCTATTTTTTGGTGTGTGTGTGTGTATGACCATTACAGTATGCCGTGTGTTTATGTGTCTAAAAGTTCATGGTGAAGAGAGGAGGTTGAGACGTGTCAGGGATGAAAGTGCCGCATCTCTCCTTGGGGCTGTCAGCCTGTTACAAGGCATCACTTCAACTCCTCTCGCCCACCTGCTTTGGAGCCTCAGCCAGACCGCTGCCACGCACACATACACACACAAAAGCTGCAAACAAGAGCAGGATGAGTATAAAGAGAAAACTAACCATCAGTTCTCCAATAGAAGTCAATATTTAAATGATGGCTTCAATGCTGTGTACACTTTCATGGCAATAGTTCATCAGAACAAAAATATAATTATGCCATGTTTGCCACTGTGTACCTCTGAGTTCCTCAATTTATAATGTAAATACTCTCTCTCACACAGATTAATTTAATTCAATTACTCCTTCTCATACTCTTAGCTACAGTGAAGCTACTGTAAATCAAACTCAGCATATCCTGTGGATGTTTCACAATAAATGTCTTCAGGCAAAACGGAATGGATAATGGTCTGAAAGGACTGTAATTTGAAACAGATGGAGGAAGAGGTGAATCTGCCTTGGCAGCAAAGAACAGCAATGATAAATTAACATGGCAAATGAGGGCAGAACCAACATCAGGGAGGCTTCTTACAGAAACATGATCAGATTACAGGAATTAGGAATAAAGCCCTGCCTATAATACTAGCCTGTTTGTCATTTCTTTTGAGGCAAATAAAAGACAATAGGCAGGCAGTACTACTGTTCTATCTAAATGCCTGCTACCTTTGCAGAATCATCTTTTCTCACAATTTGAGTCTGCTCACAGTTAAGACAGGAGATGTTGAGTTTGCAAAACCTGCATCAGGCAGCTAAAATCCAAATAGATGTTGAGTTTTTGGTTCCACAACAATCTAAAAATACCTTAGTTTGCAAGGAAATATTCAAGAGAGACACAAGGGTTTACCACACTTGTGTTTATTGTGCATGCATTTGTGGAATGGAGGGGGGGCTGAGGGAGGCAGAGATTAGGCAGCGGTGGATGAGAGCAGCAGAGGGAAGTTGAGATGGAAGGGTTCGATATCAGGAGCCAATTCACATTTGGAAGCGATAACGAAATAATTGGAATTGGAATTGATAGCGATATCCCGGAATTGACAGGCATCAATGGCTTCTGAAATGCTCCGTTGCTGCTATCATACTGCTCATTTAGCTGGGAGACATCATCGCTGCTTCCTCAAAACTTTGTTGGAAACGAATCATGTGCAAAATGTAAATATAAGCATTATTGTAATACAATACAATACACTTGCTATAATAAATACGTAATTTTTTTTCCTTTATATTTTCCTAAAATGCTCCTGATGCCAAGTGAAAGGAAGTTAAATCAATGGGAGAAATCCTAAAAAGAAAAAAGAAAGAGAACAGAGCTCTAAGAGGGTCTCTCAGCCCGCATATGTCAATCTTTCCCCTATTTATAGAGGCTTAGTAGTCTGCTCTTCAGCGTGGAGCTCTCTCTCTCGGTCTCTCATTGTCTCTCTCTAACTATCTCTCAAGGTTTCTCTGACTGTCTCTCTCACGCTCTCTCTCTCCTAAATCTGTATCCTTGTTAACACAAGGGGCTTTGCGTAGGAGGGGAGAGATTCCGTCCATCAGGTTTTCTCTTCTCTCCTCCTCCTACTGCTACTCTTCCTCTTCCTCCTCCTCTTCCAAACTGACTCACAAACAAGTAAATGCACACAACAGGAACAGTTTCCCTACAGCCTTGCCTCCTAGTTGTTCTGCCGTCAAAAAGAGAAGGACAGAAATAGACAATAAGAGAAGTAGAGAGACAAGGAAAGAGACACCTCTCACAGCTATTTGCAGAATTGTAGAGCTTTAGATGCTGACAGCCCTTTATCATTAGCTTTCATTCTTCTGTCTTGCCAAAGGAGCATTTTATATTCTGAGCCAGGCTCCGTGTTGGGTGGGGGGACTAAATCAATTCCAAATTATTGCACCTCTCAATAACTGATGGCCATGTCTGGGCGGAGGAGAAATGATTAATGATGATACTATGGACAATATGAGTAAGACACACACTGAGACATTATCGCCGGCATGCCGACAGACACACACACACACACTGAAGATATAACTGTGTGTGCGTCTGTAGTAACTGGTAGTGATTACTGAGGGGAAAGAGACATCACTGCTCCTTTTTGTGCTGAGGAGTAGAGAGCTCAGTGTGTGTGTCTGTGTACGTGAGACCATAAAGTAGAATAAGCAGGTGAGTAGGGTGGAAATCATAGGTTAGCTCACAATGCAATCCTATCAAGATGCAGTGACTAACCTGTAATAATAACAATGCCACCACAATACCAGTGATTCTGCACCACACAATGCATTGTAATATCAATCAAAGAGCCATCATGTGCAACTCTAGAGCAAAACATACTTTTAAAATAGCCTGAGAAGTTTTCACAAAGCAGCCATCATTCATACACCTTATTTAAGAGAAATGATTTTTTGGAATGATTCGTCAGATGAGAAAATGATTCATCATAAATAAATAAATAATGATTTTGATTAGCAATTAATTCTTCTAGTTGATTATCAAGCAAAAATACAATACAGGATATGGCTGCTTTTCTTTTTGAAGAAGATGTCACTTTGCCTCTAGAGGAAACTGCGTTGGCCTTTTTTCACCATTTCCTGACATTGTATCGACTTAAAGCTTGATTGATTGATTGGCTGATTGATTGATTTGTAAATGGTCCCTTGTGGCCTATGGGTTAACACGCTGATCGTGAACTGGTCACTACTTAGCATTCCAGCCAGGGCCCTTTGTTGCATGTCATTCCTCATCTGTCTCACCTCATTTCTTGTTGTCTCTCTGCACAGCAGCGGTTAAAGCTTAATGCTGAAGTCACTACCCCCACAACCTCACAATGGTTTAGATAATGTGTTGATTTTTATCAAGTGTAATGTTTGCCGTAATCACCGTCTTAGCTTAGTGTGTTAGCACTGATAACACCAACCACAGCTGAAACTGAAAGGAGGCTTCTTACATCTGCTGCTATTTGACCTGATGAATGTGCCTTTCAACCTCTGGAAAATATTTATGTCCATGCCAAATTTCATGGCAGTCCATCTGATTGTTGTTAAGACATTCTGGACTGGCCTCTGTTTGTCCCTCTTGACTATTCTCATTTGAGTCACAGCGCATCCGCTTATCTGAAAATATACACCTGGTTCTGTTTGGAAAACTCAGAAGGTCATTCATCAATACTTAGCACAGTTCTGAAGGTATTCACAACTCCTCAGGCTCTTAAAACCATCTGGATGAAAAACTAATCTATCTGGTGTACAATAAAAAAAAAAGATTTTTAATACGTTAACAAGTTGTGACTCTTGGACAGGTAATGCTTTTTCACACAAACAGATGCTTACTTCTGTGACTCGAATGTAAATACCTGTTTCCCAGTATCACAAGATAGATACAGCATTATTGATGTCAGTGAATCAACAACATGTTGCAAGAGAATATATTGCAGTGAGTTGCTGTTCCAGTTATTTGCGTACTGGTTTTTTAGACCTCAAACCTTGTCTGTCTTTATTTAGCCGCGCAGATGAAGCTGCATTGTCTTAGTGCCTATAATAAGAGAAAGGCAGGATACACTGTGCACTACCCTAATCACCTGCAATTACCACCCACAGTCTCAGCCATTTATCTCTGACTTCTCCCAGACCGGCGCGCAAACACCCTGAACATCCATAGAGATGCATCTAAATAACTACTTGCGCTCATACATTTGGGCGAAAATATATAAACACACTTGCTTACAAATCTAAGATCTTCGTACAAAGAGCTACTGTCACGCCCACAGCCCAAATGGCTGTTTTGTGTTGTCAGTCATTTACTTCCAAAACATACACTTACCCGCTCTGACAAAGAGTTCCATCTTTTATTATCTTGCCGCACAACAAAGCCCAAATTCATGTGTGCTTTCTATCTTACTCATAATCTTCCTCACAGCACTCAGGCTGCACTCTGGGGAGCCATCTCAAAACAGTAAGCGCAGCCCTGCGCAAGCATAAAGTACGCTGTGTTTGCTTGTGCGCACACATACACACACCATTACACACACACACTCACTTCCTGATGCCTCGTCCCCGGTGCACTTGATAGCTGGTGATAGTAGCCATTGTGAGAAGCAATGTTCCCCATCTCAGTGTTGTGCTGTTATTACATTAGCAGCCCTGATTTTATCCCCTTCTCTCTTTCTTCAATTCTCTACCTCTCTGCTTTATATCGCTCTATTTCTTCCTCTATCTATCTACCTCCCTCTGTTCCTCCTTCCTTCCTGCTCTGTCTGTTGTGATTTAGTGCTTACAGTGTTTACTCTCCAATGTAGCACCAGAAACCAGGGAAATTATAACTCTAACCCAGGCTGAGACTCTCTCCAAATTATGACCATGGATTTGTGTCTTTATTATGTCTTCAGTGGAACCTTGTTCACCAGCATCACCAGATCGTGGCGCTCAGTGCAGCTCAACACTGCCATCCAGTGATGATTTAATCCACTGATGCTTAACAAAGAGAGCGGAAGCTGTATATGTGTACATGCCTGTTTATATATGTGTCATAGTTGCATGGTTGTCTGTTTGTAGGATGTCTGTTTATGGGAACATATATATATACAGCAGAGAGCATATATGAATGATTTGTTTGTTACCTATTGTGTGGCTCAGTTGCTCAATGGCAGTCAACTCAGTGAATGCAGCTGAGAAAAAAAAACAGAGACCTTGTACATTTATGTGTAACCTCAAGGTGACTGAGTTAGGGGTGACTCGCTCTTTCTCTCTCTCTCTCTCTCTCCCTCTCTCCATGGTGGTTTACATTACCCTGGGCAGAGCAGGGTGGAACAGAGTGGCGGCCCGCGGCTGGTTGAATGTAGGAATGCCCAAGCCATCTGCTGCACATTAGAATTAGACCTCCAGCCCAATTCAATTAGCAGCCCAAGCCAGTGCCACTGATTGGGCAGAGGGGGGAAGGCTACAGTCAGCCACTGGCCCACAGTAAACATGATGGGGGGAAGGTGGGGAGGGTGAGAGGTAGAGGGCTTGTGGAGCCAACAGTGGAGCAGAGGGAGCACAAGGAAAAGCAACAGAAAATGAAACAAATCAAATGTTTCTAAATTAATTCTTCTGAGAAATTAACCATGGGTGGAAAATATCTAAAAGGTAAATAGAAACAACCAGGAAATGAAACATGAATGTCTGCTGCTGGATACGCCTGAGGTCATGTCTCATGTTTGATCAGCAATTTATCACCCCATGGCAAAGCCCACCAGAGATCATGATAAAATAAAATAGTTCCAAATTGTCAGGGAGTTGGAAGTACATTGTCTTTGCTCTTGCAATTCATGCCAACACAGATTCAGCAACAACAGTGGTGAAAGAAGAAACAAAAAGCCTCCCAGAACAAAACTTATGCCAACTTTTGAGCTAAACAAGAGGAAATAGACAAAGCTGATTGAATAAAGGGAAAAAAAGGCCCTTCAGATAAGCATCTTGTTCGCCTTCATAATATTTGGACTAAGACAGATGGAAACAAACCTGTCATTGTGCAAAGCAAAACTTGAGTGGTACAACTACTTTCCCAACTTTGATGAGCAAATTAAACATCTGAAACACACTAAAACTGAAGATACATGTGTCAGTGTAAATAGGAGCATGCCTCCAAACCATTCATGTTTTCTAAAAAGAGCCAAATTACTTTCTAATGACTTGAATTCATCTCCTGTTGTAATCAGTGTTTCATAGGTCAGTAGTGGTTTTAATCAAAAACAGTGTTTTAGAAGGTCTAAAAATCCTCCATGCAGTTTTTTTTTTCTTTTATTTGTTTGACCGTCCTAACAACAAATGATTGCAAGTGTACCCTACCTACAAATTAGAGTGATTGGAAAGAAGAGTGTGTGCTTGCATGTGCTTGTGTGTTGTGTGAATAGTCCACTAAAACAAACTTTAGTCTAAGTGGAAAACAGGCCTCGGGTGTACAAGATTTTTGCAGCGCACTGAGACAGACACACGCACCTACATGTGGTGATAACTGCGGCTTACTCACGCCAAAACACAAACATATACAAAAACACACACATAGTTGTACACAGACTTACCTGCCTAATCTGCCTAATCTCTAGAACATACACACACTACATATCCACATATACATATTGACTTGGTGGCAGCAGGACGCATTCATCCAGTGGAACATACTTTCTCATATGTTCTAGATGCTGTCAAATATGCTCAGAGCCCTTGGAGACATAATGCACAAAAACATTGGCTCATATAAACAGTGTGCTGTGCGGATATGTTCCCAATTATCTGCTGCATATTTCTCTGATTTTTAACTCATGCCAGACTGGCATCTTTGGAAAACGGAGACTTTTAAACAATTGCGGGATTGTGTATTTTGCTGGAGCAAATGTGCTGCACAGCAGCATTTTTTTCCCTTGCGCTAGAATAGCAAAATATGTTGAACAGTATTTGCTCTAGCTTGTTTTCCCCCTCATACAGTGGTGTGTAAGTCTGTGTGTGTATCAGGAAGTGATTCTGCTGTGTGGGTGCAGGGAGGGCATCTTGTCTACTCCCTTTTCTCGTCTCTCACCTGTTCCTCACACCACAAAACCCTGCAGTGGATCAGCACACTGTGCCGTGCAAACATGCCCTCAGGCAGGTGCCACACACACACACATACATGCATACAAACTCACACACACAACAAATTTTCAAAACTAGATTAGATTTAGACTTTATTACCCCACAGGGAAATTTGTTTTCACAGCCAGTTCAACACATAAACACAGATATAAACACAGTAGCATACAGATTAAGACGATACATAGAGTCTCCATTAATGCATTCATACATCCCAGCACACAACTTTGTCAGCGAGGCAGTTCAATGCTGCAATGGCAGAGGGCAAGTTCTCCTCCATTTGAAGGTTCTGCATCTTCGTCCAGATGGCAGTAATGTGAAGCGATGATTGAGGGGGTGATCAGTGTCATCTGCCGTTGTGAGTGCTAGGTGTGTGATGGCGCTGTGGTTCATGTCTGGGAGTTTGGGCGTGGGAAGGCCAACGGTTTTGATGATGAGGCAGTATGTGTGATGCTGGTAAGTTTGTTTTTGTTGGAGATGGTCAACATTGTGAAGAGGCATGGGGAACAGTACAACATGATGGCTGGAATTACGCTTTTGTAAAGCAAATACTGGAGATGGTGGGCAACAGGCGGTGATTTGAGTTTATGGAAACATGGAGTCTTTGTTGGGACAGTGTATTTTAGCACGCCATCAGAAGGCCTTTAGACACATATTTGTATACAGTTGGATAAAATGCTTCAAGACTCACTCAGACAGCCTGTTCTGTGCTTGGTCTTGCCTCTCCTCCTGCTCTCTCCTGTCCTCTCACCTCTCTTTCCATACTTTCCTGTCTCACCTGTACTACCTGTGGCCCTGTGTTATAATGGAATCCAGAAGCAAAGTGCTTGATTAAGGGCTGGGCAATATGGCCAAAATCAAGATCATGCAAGAATCACAAGGTCTCACAAGAATCCATCCCTGATTTGCTCCATAGTCTGCCCCAAATATGTAACAAAGACACTAAGGGATGGCTCCCATGGTGGAGACGGCATTGCCAAATGGGTGGACACATTTCTCCTGTTGCACGGCTCACCTTTATCATGACCATCATCAGCCTTTCTTTTCCATACTAAGTTTACCTAGCTCATCTGAAAATTAAAAAAATATATACGATTTGACAACGTGATCACTGTTTCGAAAAATGTGTGCTATATGACTCTGTCAACACTCACCAAAAATAACATTCAAAGATTCATTCCAAAATAAGTACACAAGTTGAATTATATTCGTGTTTCATGTTTAATTTAAGTGTTGAAAATTTTAACATTCTCATTTCTGCTAGGGGTAAGCCTGGAGGGGATCATGTGTTCAGTTGTGTGTGCATGTCTGTCCTGCATACTACAGTGCAAGTACTACTTCACCCATCACCACATGGCTAGAGCTGGTACAGTTATTTGAGTAGATGGTCAAAAGAACAGACTAGGACACAGGCCTGAGGGGCTCCTGTGTTGGTGATGACAGTTGATGATACTGTGCCTATTCTAACAGCCTGCTGCTGAGGAAGTTGTGGATCTTGTGAATGATGAGTGGAGGGATGTCGAAGTGGAGCAGTTTCTTGATCATCTGATGACATTGAATTGTACTGAAGGTGGAGCTGAATTCAACAAAGAGGTTTGTGGCATAATGGCCTGGTGATTCCAGATATTGGAACAGGGAATGGAGGAACCATTCAATGGCCTTCTCTGTCCCTAGTTTGGCCCTGTAGGCAAACTGGTGGGAGTCCAGCTGTGGTCTGATGGCAGCATGGGATTTGGCACAAGTTTTTCCAGGCATTTCATGATTATTGAAGTGAGTGTGACCAGTCAGTAGTGGTTGGGTTCTGGAGGGTGGGATTTCAGCAGGGTACTGCTAAGATAGTGGATGTTTTCCAGAAGGTGGACAGAATTCTGTCCTGTAGAATTCCCAGACGATTGAGTGGAGGATGGGAGAGAATACCTTAGCTGGAATGCCATCTCGCCCTGGTGTCTTGCCAGGCTTGCACCCGTCAAACAACTGCTGGACAACCTCTTGTGGGAAAGGGGGATGTTTTTTAAGCAGTAAATACACATTGAGTGAGAAACCTCCAAAAATGCCTTTTCTCCTTGAAAGTGTAAAAGATCTCAAAGAAAAGAAAAAAACAAAACAAAAAGAGGAACAGGAAGCCGAAGAAATGCTGAAGACACAGAAACATTTGCCTCGGTGCATTACAGACCTACTCATCAACAGAAGACGTTCAGCAGATAATGTTGCAGCGTTCGTGAAGCACTTCAGGCCTTTCTCTGTGATGGAAAATGCACACACAGACACAGCAGGCTAAACAGCATGGCAGTAATGACTGTTTCTCATTGGACATCTGCGTGTGTGTGTGTGCGTAATCTTCATCCCCCATTGCTTTGCCACTTCGCCAAATTCAGCCATGAAGCCAGTAATATGGGCCAACAGGCTAAACCTTGGCCTGGTGTGCTTAAGTATCCAGATCGATAAGTGTATTACTCGACATGTGGTCTGTTTATGTGTCCGTGTGTCATGTATGTGTGTGTGTGTGTGTGAGTTTAATGCAGGACAGATCCAGCTATCTACATGTGCAGAAAAGGTTCCAGGTCAATACGTTTGTGGTTGTAGTGTCTCAGAGTTGCTGTAGTGGTGCAATCATGTGTATTTTATAGTACAAATACTCATTAGGAGATTTATATCTGTCAGGCTATGTGAGAACTGGGATATTGTACATCATCATTATGAATTGTTGTGCTCGTTGGTGTTAATGTGGGTGGTTAGATTGCATGCTCATAATTTGGGTCATAGTTTGTCACTATGTGTACAGTAGATGTAGTTAGTCACAGCATTGATTCAGCATCTTATTACAACTTGAGTGTGTGTGCGTGTGTGTGTGTGTGTCAGCCTGGGTTCATTGTTCTGTTTTCAGGCGTAGGTCTAAGATCAGAGCATATGTGTACTGCCTCTGAACATACTGTGTGTCAGAAGGTATAAGGATAATGTTGCTTCATGTGGACATTTTGAGCTTGATTATATTCTGCATGCAGTTTTTATGTTTGTAGTTTTAGCCATAATTTCAACTGCTTCTATTTTTTTCTTCTCACTAAACTAATTGTGGAGATTTAGGAATACGTTAAAATAGCGACAGTGAAGAGGTAACAAAAACAAAATGAAAGTGAGGGCTGGAAAGGAATACTGTGAAACACTTTCTCGTCTGATTTTCCAGATAATTAAAGTAACCTGTGAATATTTTGACCACTAATAGTGCTGTGGAGCACTATGGAGAAACACAGAGTCACGTATTTTTCGTTTATTTACAGGGCACCTTTAATTGTATCATAATGTATATCAATATCTTTATTACATTACATATACCATGAATGAGGATCTTATCCTTTTCCAATATCTGTTTGGCTAACCATGCTTTTTTTTTTTTTTTTTTTTTTTTTTTTTTTTTTACAACCTCCATTATGATCTGACCCCTCATGTTTGTTGCCCCTTCTGACCTCTTTTTATCGATCTTACTATATACCCTGGTCTCAGCAAAAAAGATCCAAGTGGTAATAAACGGGAGTTATTTTTTAGTGTGTGATCTATATATTTTTTTGCAATCATTTTCAGTATATTCCATCTATGTATCCATAAGAGAGAGTGTAACTGGCTGAATGAATGAATGAACACAGACAGCCTTCAGGAAGGTAGAAGCAGATAAAGAGAGGGAGATTTCAGCCTCCTCCCTTCATACTAAGCACACACTGGAGGTCAAGTACCACATTTCTCAACCTCAGTCTCACTCAAGGGCCTCTCTCTTTTTCTTCCCTTGCTCTTTTTTTTCACTTTCCTCGACTGCCTTTTTGTGCCGTCTTTCTTCTCTATCAGATGCAGACAGCAGATATTCAGTGCCATGGTAAAGCATATACTGTTCTGACCGCTATCTTTTACTTCAGCTTAACACACATACTGTAGGCAAAGCCTTTTCTCTCTCACACAGAAATCCCGATTACAGCACACAAAGGGCAATAAGAGGCTATCATTCACCCTCAAACACACACACACACACACAAACACACAGCTCTACCTCTGTGTCCTCTTTGCCCTGTCTGAAATGTATTGTTTAGGTAAATGAGTCTGTGCACCCAGCGGGGAATCAGCATGAATAAGAACCTGAATGCATTACCCCATTACTCTTCCCTCTCTCTCGCTTTCTCTGTCTCTCTTGCTCTTTCTCTCTGTGTGGCCTCTGCCTCGCTCAGCACCCACAGTCCTTGAGAGCTCAAATTGACATTGGAGACCTGGTTATTAATATGTGGGTAGTGGATGTGTGTGTGTGTGTGTTTTGTGAGTCTGCGTGCGTGTGTCTGTGTGTGTGCATGCAGTGGAGAGTGATAGAGTGCTCTTGTCATTTGTGTGCACTAGATGTTGTGTGATGTGTGTTGAGAGAAAGATGAAGATGTGTTTGTGGATGTGCGCGTGCATTCGCGTGTGTGTGTCTGTGCCCCCATGCAGACTGCCAGACTCGGGCAGGCTCTCTAATTAGATAGACAGAGTGGAGCACTGAGACTCAGAACAGGAGGAGAGGGATAAAAGAAAGGTTGCCTTTCTATACACCTGCTGAAAGCATTACACAGTGTGTGTGACATTACACTGTGCGTGTGTGTATGTGTGTTTGTATCTGTATGTCCTGCTGCCTGTTTGTGCTCACATGTACCTACATGCCCTTGTGTGCATCTCGGCATGAACTGTATTTTTACCCACCTGTGTAAAGCTCACCTGCACACTTTTCTTTGTTCCCTTTTCCTTTCAGTGGCTCCCTGCTTGTGTATATGAGTGTGTGTGTGTGTGTGTGTGTGTGTGTGTGTGTGTGTGTGTGTGTGTGTGTGTGTGTGTGCATTCGTCAGGTGTCACCCAGCAAGTCTGATCCCCACAGAAAGCTGCTGCCACTGTTGGCATGGTGACGGCTGCAGTACCGTGAGACACTGCTGCCATGGTTTCCAGGCACGCCAAGCAGGGGGGAGAGGACCAGTGCTGCATCACTATGTTCCCTTCCTGCTTGTGTGTATGTGCTTGTGTATGTGCTTGTGTGTGTGTGTGTGTGTGTGTGTGTGTGTGTGTGTGTGTGTGTGTGTGTGTGTGTGTGTGTGTGTGTGTGTGTGTGAGAGAGAGAGAGACAGAGAGAGAGAGCGAGGGGGCTCCCCTCCTTATAGTCCATATCCCCTTCCCACAGCATCTCACAGAGCTCTTTGTTAGGATCTGGTGTTTCTCATCTTTCTCTTGTACTCTATGTGTTTATGTGTCAGGAGGTGCACACATGTATTTATTTTGTTAGGCCTCTGTTGCAAAGCACACACCGTGTGTGTCTTATTTGTTCACCTACAAATGGATCAGCAAGCCATACTATGCTCAGAGCCTTTGAGTTTTACTCTGTAATGTCTACATAATGGATATTCCTCTGAAACCTCTGTGTAAAAGGATGTCTGTCTGTGTGTGTGTGTGTGTGTACTCACTTATGTCCAAATTGGGGACATACACTTGACTCAAGACCAGTTGATTCAAGACAGTGGTGCAATTGAGGACAAATATTGTGTACTCAATTTGGAAAATTGTGATTTTCAGGTCAATGGTTAAGGTTAGGGCTAAGTTAAGGTCAGGTAGTCCTTCAGGTTACTCTCCATGAAGGGAATGTATGTCTATGTAATTTCTCCAAAAGTGGCATAAGTAAGTGTGTGTGTGTGTGTGTATACATGTTAGTGTCTGTTTGCATATGCATACACTTATTCTGTATTCCATCTGAAATAATAATAATACATTTGACTCTGTTGTACAGAGTATTAATTTTTTTCTGAGCACAATGCAGCAGTTTTGTAAAATATTTTTTTCAGAACCAGTCAAAGGCTTAATTATTTTTTTGATAAAATACTGCTTTACAAGCCACTCTTCTAATTAGCCTGTCTGTGATCATACTATAGCTGCCCACTACTGTGTTAAATACCCTATTCTCTTTTTCTTCACTTTCTTCTCTTTGTCTTTCTGGGGTTTATATTATTGTTTAGATGTCCTCAGCAAGTTTTTCTGTCCTGGAATCCTGATCTGAGTCCTTTAATAGCAGCTTTAATGCAGCCTACCTATTTTTCAACTAAGATATTTCTTTATTTGTCCCACAAAAGGGAAATTTTCTGCACAAACTACTTGTTCCAAATAGTGGAGGTCCTGGTTCATAAATGAAATGAATCAAGTGGAAATGACACAATCCACTAGAGAGAGGCTGTCTTACTCGTTTGGAGTTGTTGAACCTACTTAAACACCGGTGCTACAGAGTCAAGGTTCTTCCCACATAGACAATCTTTGATGGAGTACAAGCACTTCAACCCAACAACAGATGAGTTAATTTTGTTCTGTTATCAAGTTACTCACAAAATTAACATCACTTAGTGGTAAGACCTGCCGTTTGGCAATTTAGCTGGCGTCAGTGCTGCATTAAAGGAGAAGCTGCTACCTGAATGTTTTGGACTCTGCGCTTTGTTAATCATAATTAGTAGGCATTTTGCCAACCTTACTGTCAGAACTCAGAGTCAAATGAAATATGCCCCAGTCGGTCCTGAGACGTCTCTATTATAGTGATGTCCTGTTGTTCCTTGTGCTTTTTTAATTAGCATGCAGTAATGGTGATTCATAGGCCAGTCATGCTTTTCACATTTATTAGAAGTCAGCTTGTCTATGAACATCGCTAAAGGGCATTCAGATGTAGGATGTAAATGCAGTACAGGTCAATAGCCGTGTCCTTAAGTCATCAAGCATTTTTTATGAGAACTGAAATGAGAATTTTGAACTGACTAGACATCGAAACACAAGTGTCATCATCGTCAATGTCAGAATCAATAGATATTTACAAAGGAGCTCTGTCTCCAAACCAGCAAGGAGCCTCAGGTGCTCATAGGGAGGTAAGAGCCTCTGCATGAAGCTATGGCAGCTGGCTTGAGGTTATTGGAGTCTGCCGACTGCCTTGGCGTCTGATGAATGTGTCTGTCATACTGTCTGACTTGCTCTTTGCTGGTCGGCTGGTTCACTCTTTGTGTCTTGCTCGCTCCCCATTTTGATTTTGCTACTTATTTAAACTAGCAATTTAGTATTTGGTTATTGTAACTAAATGATCAAAGAATAGATTCAGTTCTCATCCTGAGCAGCAATAAACAGTATGCCCAGCTGTTGCACTTTTGTATTTTAGTTTAACCTATACTCTATGAGATTACAGTCTCAGCAGTCACTCATTCATACTGTACTATACTTACTATGGCTGTTTTTCAGTTGAGATTTCACACAGTTCATGATACATGAGACACCAAGGTGCAACCATCTTTTTTCCTCCTTTTTCCCTTCTTCTATTTTCCCCTCTCCTGCATGTAAATTCGGTACTACATGTACAGTAAATTGTAACAATCTGCTCCTCAGTTCCCCTTTTCTGCAACACCGCTCTCGGCCCTTGTCTCCAGCCCTGGCTCTCTTCTCCCAGACCATTTCCTTCCCTTCTACTCCCCAGACCTGCCATCCTTTAGCTTTCCACCACATGAATTTTTCATCCTTCCACACCTGACTTTCCCACCCATCCGCATGCCTGTTCCCATTTTTCATCAGCTCTGCAGTCACCTGAGCTTCCCCCGACCATCTCCCCACCTAATCAGCCTTAACTATTCAACTTCTCTTCCTTTGCCAGATGCCATGTTACCACGTGCTTCATGTCTTGGCTTTGTAGCCTCTGTCTTTATATCTTGTTACCTGTTTCCTGCAACCCTGTACCTGAGCCTCTTTCTGCCTGCCTGACCTGCCTGCTTGACCTTTTTAACCGATTATTTGATTTTGAATTCTTGCCCACTGCTTTTTGGATTTGCACCGCTGCCCTCTGCTTTTGACCCTTGTCTGCCTCACTATCCTATAAGCCTTTTGTACCTTGAGTTTTGCTAATAAATCATTGAACTGCACCAGCTCTGCTTCAGAAGTCTGCATTTGGGTCCTATCCTCTGTGCTCCTGTTACCCTCCTAGCATCAGCCGTGACAAAATAGCTGGATTAATCATTTGTGTAACCTGCAGGAATAAAGTAATAGGTGCTGCTCACATCAGGGCTGTGGCACAGCTAAAAGGGATGGGTGAAATCCATGTTATTTTGTTGAGGGAAGGTTAATGTAACATTATGAATCTGCAGACTGTGATATCTGCAGAGGACAGGAGACTGACTTTGCATTTAAATGTTGTTATTAAAGAAAGTATATGTAAATAGTGCTCATTAATAACTGATTAGATTTAGCCTGAAAGTCATTTTCTTCACCGCTCTCACATTTTTTACACAGTAATGGGCGAGTGAAGCTGACAGACCAAAATTTACCTCTTGATAAGCACAAAGCCTTGGTGGACACTGAAACAGTATTTCTGTTCATTAGTGTGTGCATTGTTGGGGGGTGAGTGAAGTAATCCATAATAAAATGTCACTGCCCCCAACATTGTGCAAAATATTTACACATATTACAAACAAGCAGACTCAGTTAATCCCCTGAACATGCTGTTAGCCCCTCTATAATCTGCCCAGCAGTGGCCTGAAGCACATTTGTTCTAATGTGTGAACAGGACAATGATCTGAAGTGTTTCAGCAGAAACACCAGCACACATCAAACTCAGGTTTTCTGGTTTTATGTGTGTGACCAACATCTGGTTTCAGCTTTCTTACCACAATTTTCTTCTTGTCATCCTTTTGATAATTTGGTTCCCTTTTCCTG
This sequence comes from Centropyge bicolor, assembly GCA_037975185.1. Lineage (NCBI taxonomy): Eukaryota > Metazoa > Chordata > Actinopteri > Pomacanthidae > Centropyge > Centropyge bicolor. The sequence goes on from JBBMOC010000030.1 coordinate 890,280, forward strand.
TCTTTATTTCTGCTCCCCTACCTCAGTCTCTGCCTGTCATTTGCCTCCTTCCTTTCTTCTTCATCCTTCCAGAACATTATGAAGGACAGGGCATCAGGGAGCAGCTGCTCACTAGATAATACTTTGATAACATTACCTTTGCTTGGAGAACCACCTTTGCTCAACTCTTCAGAAGCCATATTTTCAAAACACACAAAGGTTGGAGAGCACAGTTGAAATAGACAGAAGCATATTTCACACCCAAAGATGGTAAATATTATGTAAATCAAGATTGCAGTTTTGAAAAGGCCTATTTGAATGAAACAAATTAAATTATGCTAACCCAATGACATTTATTACTTATTTTAAGGAAAAAAAAAATCTTTCCATAAACGGCATGCGAAATGACCCTTTTTCTTACAGGGTCTAAAAATCTTATATGCCGGGATTTATCTGATTTTCCGGCTGAAGGCTACATTTATTGAGTGTGCCAGAGGAGCAGGACTGCTGATTTAGCCCCATTTCAGCATTTTACAACATGATGAATCAGATGTTCAGGATGAACTGGCCTGTGATACTAGATCAGCAGGAGGACTCTGGGTACATAAGTACATAATATTCACCTCATGGATGCCATTTATTAAGATTTAATCAAGTATCTCAGAAGAGGACTTTTGAGGCACTGGCACAGACGGATCCAAAGTAAAACCTTTGGCCCAAATGTGACCCTTGTTTAACCCACATCCACCTGCCTTACACTTATCAACATAGCACCCTGATAATACACCGCAAGGCATTAACCCCTGCATACATTTTTAAATCATCACTCATTTGATATTATATTTGATGTGTGGGATCACAAGAATGAAAAGGGGGATGTACCAGTAAGTTAAGATCTGCTGCGCTTTATCTGTTCAAGGCCTGAACTAAATGGGACGAAAGACAAAAATGCCAGTGAATGCGTACAGAGCGCTGACAACACTGATAAGGGTGGTGTTATGATGATAGATCAGAGTGTAATCATGATGACATTGGTTGTAATGAACACAGTAAAGACGGTTATGGTGGTGAATATGAGCTCCACTTTGTTTTGTGTGTGTGCAGGTTTGGCTGTGTAGTGTCAAGAAGACCATGTCTGAACGACTGCTGTATAGTCTGAAAAAAAAAGACAAGGACAGAGAGACATATTCATCAGAGATTTGTTCTGTACATGTTTTTTTTCTTCTCTTTTTAATCTCTCACTCTCATTTTGCATTTTAGACATTTCGACAATACGGACTGAGACTGACGCAATGACACGCTCATCTTCCTGTCTTTAAAGGTCATACAAAATAAGCCGCATTTTAAAGCAATTCAAATGGATTTTCCCATTTTGAATCCAATTTGATGACCAATTTGATATCCGGTATTTTTCATCCTTGTTCTTTTCTTCCTATTGTACTATCCACAATGATTTTGTCATATTACAAATCCTCATTCCTGCTGAACTAGATATTAGGCTTCTCCATCTCCACTCAATGTCGATTTGTCATCACTGACAGATATGAAGTACTTTACTTTGATTATGAAAACTACCAACACATTCTGTGACAAGTAAAACACAAACTTAACTTCTTTTATAATGAAGAGAGGGCTCGGTTTGGAATATAGAATAAAATACTGCTGAGCCTTAGCTGTAACTGCCTCCCTTGTGCTTTGGTGCTGCTTAAAGGGCATCTGTGGGGTTCACAGTCGGGATGTCAGTGGAAACTGGGCAAGAATGTGACGTCAATACCTATGAGTTTGAGAAGGTGGCAGTTTCTTGAGAACAGGGTTGTGCTGAGGGAAGAAAGTAAAAAAATTATGAAGGTAAAAAGAAATAACAAATGTTGATGGAGAGCAGGAAGACAAAGTAGGAATTGGAAAACAGACACCTAAAATTGATACCTCTGAAAGTGGTTGTTAATGTTCTTTGAGAGGTTTGTTCGCTGGGATGACAGCTGTAAGCCATGCAGTGGAAATGAATCTCAAAACATGTGTCACTTTCCCAAACTGCTATTTAATGACATTTAAAAGGAAAAAAATCAATGACATGATGGAACACAAGGGTGCAGATTAATAGTTTCACGCGTTCAGCAGTTTGTGGCAATGAAAGAAACACTTAAAAAGAATAGTGGAGCAGTAGCACCCTCTCTCTGCTTCACATTTGTTCCCCATATTATCAGCCTTTCTCACTCTCCACCAACACTCAGTGCAATGTTGGCCTGTCTGACGGGAGCAAGGAATCTGTTTTGAGCCTGAGCTACATAGGACAAAAGACAAAAATGCCAGTGTATATGTACATCAAGAGAGATAATGATGATGATATATCTGAGTGTAATCATGATGACATTGATGGTAATGAACACAATATAGAAGAATATGGTGGTGAATATGAGCTCCATTTTGTTTTGTATGCATGTAGTTGTGGCTGTGTGGTGTTAAGAAGACCACATCTGAATGACTGCTATTTAGTCTGAAGAAAAAGAAAGGAGACCAAACAAACAGCCACTCAACTGGTACATTTCCTGTTTTGCTTGTTCTTCCAATAGGATGGAGTCGGGGATTGCAAGAGTGAATAGTCATTTCATTGCCACTCTACTTATTCAGTGTCACAATGCTTCTTGTTAAAGTTAGCAGTTTTGTTTTTTTGTTTTTTGAGGATTTGATTGCGCCTCACCATTGACATGTCCGGATGCTCTTTCACATACAACCAAGGCTGTTATCCAACGTGCAGTTAGTATGATTTAATCAAAAACAGTCTCTTTTGAAATAACATGTTACATCCAAAGATAATTTGCAGGTTTAGGGATAACAAGATGCCCTGATCGAAGACAATAATACTGTCGTTGAGGCAAGGTCAAAGATTTCCACAAAGTAGAAAGTGTTTCTTCCTTCCTTCCTTCCTTCCTTCTGGGAGCATTATTTCTGTTCTAACATGAGCATTTACTAACAACCTGGAAACTGTGTATACTAAATATATACTGAAGACTGTAAGCACATTTTATAGAACATGATGAACATGAGGCATGTGAATTAAATGTCCATTGAAGTTTCCTCTTCACTGAAGAGTATGTAAACTCATTGCGCCCTCTTCTTCTACACTGCTTTAATGATACACAAGTGCCAATTATCTCAATGCGCTCAACTCCTTTTTGCATTGTGCTAGTGGATGGGAACGCACATAAATTCACATTTTTCTTTCTTGGGTTTTCTGTAAATTCTGTGAAAGTTTGCATTACAATCAGCGAAGGAGACACTAATGCATGTGTTTTGAGCTGTACACATAGAATGGCATGTGTGTTAACTGAGCAGCTTTTTTTGGAATGAATGGGGGCCATCTTGAAATAATGTACCCAGTTCTGTTAATACATCCATGAAACTGACAGACCAACACGTACTTTACATATGGCTGCAATTATCTTGGAAACTCGAGTCAGCTTGTCATTGCTCTGTTTTGTAACAGGTGTCAGTATGACATTTAGTCAGTCAGTACCTCAACCATAGCATACTTAAAGACATCAGTCAGCCTGTCACATATCACTCAGGTGATCTACTCCACTTGTTAGTGTCAACACAGTTTGTCAGGCAAATAGATACCAGGCAGTATTACAGTTTTTCTCACAAGGTCTTTGTGTAAGTGTTAAGTGTCACATTGTGGAAATCCAATATAGATTTGCACTGTAATTACCATCATTTGTAATTAATACGTTATTTTTAAGCAGACAGAAACTAGCATTTGCATTGTTAGTATAATCACCAGTTAACACCTCTGGTTTGTGTGCATACACTGTCCAAAGGATTAGTGCTATTATTGCATAAATTACATGTTGCTCTTGGTAGAGTGGTAATTGCGACAATATCTGTTCATACGGAAGAGCACACCATGCACTTACTCTGGCGGGTTACTGGTAGGAAAATGACTGATTATAAAAGTTAACGATGAGATAATTATTGATGATTGTGAAACTTGATATTATACTAATGCTAATGCTGGTGTAAACCTAAAAGAGCTAACTGTGTCATGCTCATCATTTCAAGTAAAGACAAAGAATACTCGCTGATTATACAGACCAGTGTGTAGTAGGGATGGTTCCTGAATTTAGATTGAACACATGAGACATTGTATTCCATTTTGGCAATGTTTATAAGCTTATTTAAAGAAAAAATTACTGCAGTCCACTGAAAATCATGTTTGCTTTTCCTTAAAATATAAAACTCTGCATTTTTTGTTTGACCAACCAATTATGTTTTTTTTTTTCCAATACTTTTTCCAAAGCAACAGTAATAGCATTATTGGTGCAGATTGCTAGATGGAAGCCTAGCCTCTGAGCAACCATTGGCTTGTGTTTGCTCAGAAAGACAGGAAGCTTGTATGGAGTCACCTTATCACTGCACGCAGTTAAAAGCACAAAATCATTTGAAATCTGCTACTGACTTATGTTGTGTCCATGTGCTCAGTGCTTTCTCAAACAGTTGTTGTCCCAGTATAAGTTGTTGGACAAACACAAGCGAGGTGCCATGGTGATTCTGTGCAACAAAACCCTGATTTGGCTCCTTACTCACACTGCTGGAACAATGCTGGGAGAGTATAGACTTGTTTAGCCAGGACTGATCTGCTGGTTGTAGGCCAGCAACAAAGCGTTGGAAACACAGAGAGATGGCGTTACTCTATGCGACCATAAGGATACCTCATTTCAACTGTCTCACTTCTCAGTAACAAGGCCTTGTCTTTATAGTGGATGTATCCGTTTAATGAATTCTGTCTGGGTGCTATTTTTACCCTGTACACAGTTCTGAATACGCACTGATTTCTAAAGTATATCTTGTTGAATGATCACAGCCTTAATGAAACATCCCCGCTTCTTTTATGTGAAGAGCTCAGGCAATCAGCAGATGAGATTGAGTTCTTCTACACTGATAGAGATGCAATATCATCAAATCAATCTGATGGATTCAATTAAAAATACTCTGCTTGCCTTTTCATGTCAAAGTTACAGACTTGGAGACTCTTTTTTTTACAGATTTACATACTTTTTTTGGGGGGGGGGGGGTAGATTTCTAACAGGGTTTTTAACAGACAAATGTCAGCACCGTCTTTGTCCCAACTGAAATCACTGTCATTAAAGTGATGCTGAACAGGAAATGTGCCGTTCCATTATTTGGAGAGGCTGGAGTCTCAGCTGAACATAGATCAGTGGTGGGTGTTGATCCATCTGCTTCCCCACTGATTTCAAGCTCCTTTAAGTAGTAAGCACTGGTCTGGGATCAGTGTCAAGGCAGGGTTTGGTGCCGGGCCAAGGTGTGAGAGGATTAATGTTTGTGTGTGTGTGTGTATGTATGTATGTATGTGTGATGATTACCACAGACACATGATTCTCCGGGACCAGAGCTGGAGCAGGATTACTGCTGACTCACCAGGGATCTCTTGCTACTTGGTGTGTGTTTGTTTCAACGTGACACATAGTGCGCATTAGTTTGCTTGCCACAGAATGATGAGAAGAGGTGATGGCGGTGTGTGTGCTTCCTAACCAGCGTGTGTTTAACAAGATCCTAATTCTGTCTTGCACCTGAACATGAACACCTATTTTGCTCCCTGGGGACTTCAGCAAAATCCAACACTGCCACCCACATAGACAGACACACATACTCAATATACTTTCTTCACCAACTTTTTTTGCAAAACTTAAGCAAAACAGCAGTCTCTGTATTACTCACAGACACATTCACATGCACACACAAACACAGACGTAGGCACATAAATATACTAGGCTGAATGCTAGCGTGGCACTAGTCTTGCCATGCTGGATGCTGTTGGGAGTCGTAATTATGTGCCAGAAAGAGAATTAGGAGTGTTAACCAAGCAGCAGTGCAAACAACAACAGATTAAGACTGAAACAACACAGCCACTCAGTACCCGATGTTCGCTGAATACGGTGGTGTATGAGCTTCATTATTTTATGGGCTCCGCCGACAAGACTACCAAACCTTCTCTTATTGGCCCAAATGTTAATCCTCACCACGACATGCCAAGCTATTACCTGAAGCTAAACCTTGTCCTAATTTTAACCTTAGTCGTAAACACAAATTCTTAATTAAAAACCTAAATCATACTAATGACAATTTTAGCCTCCGAAGTTCTTTTTCTAAAGTTGTTGTTTCATAAAATTACTGAAGCTTTAAGACCAGACTGGAATTCACTGGGGTACACTTAAGCACAAAAACTCTCAAATATGCTCAAGTGCACTTTTAATGCACACACCCACCAGTAACCAGTTGCCAGGTGCTGAAAAGACCTAGACTTACTCCTTGTTAGCAGAAAAAAAAAATTTCAACCTGGCAACGCAGGAGACTTTGGTCGCAGGACTGGCCTACTTCAGTGTGCTTTGGCCTGGTTTGGGAGCTGTCTGATTACTCTGAGCGGGAACAGAACGGAGGTGGATTTGCCTCCCACAAGCCCATCATCTGTGTATGTGTGTGTCTGTGTGCATGTGTTGTGTGTCTGCGCGCATCGCTGTGTCTCATGAGCTGCGTGGGGCAGGTTTTGATGAGAACAAACTGACATAGTGGCCAAGGAGTCCTGCACACTGATTGAAATATGAGGGAGAGAGAGGTTTCTTTATCACTCATACTTAGAGTACTGCTCCACATCTCTCCTCCCCCCCGTCCTACACACACACATAAACTGTTTACATGAACAAAGTATGTAGTGACAGTAAAATGTTTAGTGAAAAAAGTAGTGTTTAAAAAAATCTGTTTAAGTAGCTGTTGGTATTCCTGTGCTCCATGTGTCATAGGTTTTTGATACTGTTTTAATATTGAATGATTTAAGTGAATATGATATTTTGAATAGAGTATGTATATGCTATAAGAAGACACACATATAGACTCTCAAACTGCCAAAATGGGGTTTACACAATGATAACAGGCTGGGACATCCTGAGTGGATGTCCACACACTGCACAGTCAGACACACACTTCACATGCTCAGCTCACATTATACGCTTCATGCTGCAATGCAAGCTGGCTGTATGGTTGAATGGATATATGATTTGAGACCTGTCTTTGAAGTCCACCGAGGCAGGGAATAGGAATTGATGGATTTATGTTTCATGACATGCTTTACTGGCACACTGCCCTTCTCAGTCACCCTGGCTCATCTCTGGTTTATACTGCAAATTTTTAATCCTATTTACCCAAAGCTGACAGCCTTGTGTAATTCACTGTTCTCATGCTGTACTTTATCTTTGTCTCTCTTGATTCTTCTTTTCTCTGTCTCCGTTTGTATGTTTTCTTATCCTTCTCTACCTTTGTCTCCTTGTGTGTCTTCATCTCTCTTTCACTTTCTCCTCCACCTGTCTCTCCACTCCTTAGCTCCTGGCTAAGAAGGTGTTCACCCTGTACTCCCTGGTGGCGCCACAGCTGTCTAAACAGGACCACTCTGATTTTTGCCTGCATGCCTTCATCTCCTTGCTCCACTGTGCTGCAAAGATGAAGAGGTCAGTCTCTCTGTTCTACATATAATCGAGATTTGAACACTTGCTGTGGGCACTTAACAACCTCTATTAGTATGCATAAGGGCTTTAAGGGTTGTTCACACACTCTAAGGGAAGAATATACTTGTACATTGAAAATAAAGCAAACATTAACTATTTAATAATCTTGTTTAGCTTGTAACATTCCTTTGTTCCATCCTGGGCTTTCTGTACTAGTTTAATTAAAACTAGCGGTTGTCTATGTCTTCTAGAATGCAGGGATGTAGATTCACCTCATGTGTTGATCTGTTAGATTAATTTTATTTGCAATCGATGAGCTGACAAATCTGCTAATGTATTTGACGTGAAGCCCTCATCCATTAATTATAAAATGTAACTGAAAGTTTTATATTCCAAAGGCCATAAAAAAAACAGTACCTTCCCCCTCTGTCACCCCACCTTTAACAGAAAAAGGTTTAAGGAATTTGCACTACTGACACTAACCCTTGTCAGCAATTTCCACCACAGTTTAAAAACAATACATAATTCCTAAAATGTACAATTGGACCACTTGTTATCAGATGGAGAGGACACAACTCTTTACTAGGCTTCTTCACATCCCATATTCTATCTAATACTGTGTACAAAAGTATGCAAAACCAAAGTACAACATTTTGCTTTTTGCATCATAAAAACATGGCACAGTTGCTTATGGCCCATGACTGCTCTCATGAAAAGAAATTAACTTTCTTAGTCCCTAAGGGGGTCTGGTTCAACCTGGGGTGCCATGGTAATTGTGAAAGAGTGAACAGAAGTGCAGAGGTTAGAACAAATTGAAAAACACTTTTAAAAGACAGCTCTTGTTCTTGCCTTGTATATCACACCTCACTGCATAGCTTGAAACTGAAACTGACACTTGCATCGTGCTGAGAATTTTGGCTGGGCCGTTGTGGAATGTAACAGCAGCACAACCGACTTTGATTTGACTTTGCATAGTTCAAACTGTCTGTGTTTGAGGAATTATGGAGGTAGTGTTTTGGCCTGAAGGGTGTGCCCAGATATCCTCTAAAGGAAATGAATTACATCTGCTTTTATGTATGATTCTTGTTCACTACCCAAATTTTGTCGCCAGAGGTGAGCTCCTGTAGGTAACGCAAGAGTGATCTCATCCTCCATCGAATCCCCACGTGTGAGTAAATCAGCAAGATATGTAAACTTTGGCGCAAACCCTCACCACCAACCAAAAGAGATAATCTATCATTTATAGGTAAAATATTATGTGCTTGTAGTTGAAGGTGCTCACTGTCATCCCACCTGCTCCAATTCAACTGCAAGCTCTTTCAGTGCCCTATGATGATCACAGCCTGACAAATCCAGCAGGACCAAACCATCAGCAAGGGTCACAAACCGGACACTCTGTAATTCTGTGCTGTGCATGAAAAATCTCACCAACAGAACTGGTGACGAGGCACCAGCGTGGCAGAGCCCGGTCGCCACTGAGAGTGCACTCGACCTTCTGCTGAGGACACAACTTTCCTTCCAGTTACACAAGGACCAGATGTCTTGGAGCACAGCCCCAGAACCTCATACTTACTCATCCACAAAAACCGAAAGCTGAAAATGACTGATTCCTCATGTCAGCTGAAACATTGTATGTCTATACCGTTCAAGTTAGCCAGTGCCATAGCTAAACAAATATCAAGGATATATCTCCAAAAATTTCAAAAACACAAAAACTTTCAAATGTCCATTACCAAGCTTTTATTTTGGCTCCACTGAACTGCCTAAGATAAACATATGATTCAGATTGCACGTCTCTGTCCCACACATCAAGTAAAGGTCTCACAAGCAATTGACACCTGCAGAATGTCAGTGTGCATCTGTGCTGAACAGCTTACCTGACCTCATATTCTCATTTTTGTGCCAGTCAAACTCTCTACTACAACCGCCGCCCTCTCCTCTGCTTCCACTCGTCCTCCAGGCTCTGTTGGGAAAATGTCCTGCCTCCACACACACACACACATACTAACATACAAATGCACACTCACTCCTGCAGGGAGCCGATGAGACAGTGACTGTAGATGAAGGCTTGACACCAGGAAAATGTGTGTCTAATGCCCCACAAGGGATCTGGCTGTGATCAAAAATGTATCAAAGAGGGGATAAAACTTGAAACAGCAAACTTGAAAAGACCTCATCATTTTGTACCTGATCACAAAACCTTTTTCTTCAGGTTTTTTGGGGCAATGCCAGCCAATCATTCACCAATAACAGTCACTGGTTGTCACAGTTTTTACCCCAAAATGTTGCCATTTTAAAGCCTATTAGCTTGCATTTCAAAGGTATATTAGTCATGCAAGCTGCTGTCAACTTCCTCTCTGTGGGGTTGCCCTGATGGCTGATGGGTCTAGGACAAACTTGCATGGGGATAGCAGGCAGTTGCTGTGACTGCATTAGCTTGAATCTGAACCCAAGCTGTGCTGTCATCTCTGTTTTAGTGTCCTGTCTGTCTGTGCTGCCAAATGCAAATATAGGTGAACCAGCACCTTTAAACCTACAGTAGCTGCACTAACCTCTCTCCTGGTCTTACAAATGAACTGAGCTCCAGTCAAACAACGGGGAAGTGAAATTATGTTTGACTCTGTGCCCTCAGATCCTGCTAATGGAGGACATGAACATTACATGAACAGATAAGCTGACCTCTACTGACGTGCCACTGTTCAATGGGATCCGGACTCGTTCCCTGCTGCGGAAGCAACCATCAGAGACCATGGGAAGGTAAACTGATCTAGGTCAAGCTGTCGGGATCAAGCTCATTCCTGCAGAGAATGAGTGTGTTGTGTTCTGACTGTATGCCAGTGTTATTTCCTCTCTATGAGTGCAAAATACCAGGGAGGAGAATCCTCTTCTGCAAAGAATGGACACAGTTCAGATGTAGGTCATGTGACACAGAGTGTGCCCTGAGAGCTGTCAGCTCTTCATTGTTGCACAAAGATATACATAAACACCTCTTACCAACTGAAACTGAATAGTCTCTAACTCAATAGACAGTATATAGAAACCACTGTGTCCCTGCACCTGCTGTCTAACTTTTGTCCCTGTCTCTTCACCTGTCTGTCTGCATGGTTGTTTCTTTTGCTTGCAAATGGTTATGCATGCTACTTGTGTGCCTGAGTGTGTTTATAACCACAAGTGATAACAGATAGGTGAATGAATAGCTGTGCATTATCACATGCAGAGCACACACAGGCGAAATTATTTATGCAGCTGTGATATTGCGTTTTTCATCTCTGCTTCGTTTCTCATCTCTCCGTGCTGTGAAAAGCAGATGGCATATTTTGAGGTGGCAGTCATGTGTGGAGCCGGACGGATAGATGGATGGGGATAGTCTCTCAGTCCGCACATTTTTGTCTTTTTCCTCTCTGCCCAAAATTAGCCCCTCCCTGCATACATCACATTACTGCTGTGTATGTGTGTTTGCTTGCACTTCTTGGAGGATCTAAGAGGGCACACAGGGGTTTTTTGTGTATACGATCACGTCTGTATACATTTGTGCAGATGCATGCTCATGTATGTACTGTGTGTGTGTGTGTGTGTGTGTGTGTGTGTGTGTGTGTGTGTGTGTGTGTTTGTGCATCCCGGCCCACACAAAGGCCCAGCCAGAGTCCATTGGCTGGGCGGGAGCGCGTGCAGCGTAGTAATGAGGGCGTCATTAGTTTGGCTGGGAGGCTCCTCCACTATTAGCTAATGGATTCTCAGCCATCTGCTCTGACAGGCTCCACTGGTTACTCATTTCCACCTCGATCAGAGTGTGCTACTGGAGACGTCTTTCCTCTCTCCGTGTGGAGGCTCTGGGAGTGGCTGAACCCCTCCTGCTGCGTGGTTCAACTCCTCCTGTCTGTTTATCTGGCTCACTGTCAGGCAGCCGCCGGTCTGTCTCTGTGGTCGCTTTTGTACCTCAGTCAGCATCTGCACCATGTCTTTTTTTCACACTGTCTCCATTTTAGCTGTTTGTTCTTCCTTTTTTTCCCTCTTCTTCAGTTATCCCTTGCTCTCCCTTTGTTTTGTTTGATTGAAGATTCCTCTCTTAACTTTTCTAAAGTATAAATGCTTGTGTATTTCTGTCTATTTAGTGATATACTGTATTTAGCTCATGCACTTCACTGCCGGTAATAATGGCCTTTAGTACGCAGATCACAAAGACTTTTCAACCACACCTGGTCTTTCTTTCTCAAAGCATGACCTCGGAAATGTCTCCCGAGGTATGCCATGAGAAAGCGTGTTTGAAATGTCTGTTATAATAAAGTCATTGAGTGGAACTCTGTGTTTGCTCACCTTCTCTGCTTTATTCTCCAATTTACCAGGTCATGGTTAAAGATTCCCTCCACTCAAAAATATGTTTTTCTCCTACAATGTCTGACCTTGACTACACTGTCTTGTATCTGTGCAAAGTCAAGAAAAGAGGTATTTTTTACATTCTTCTAATGAAGGGGGAGATGTCTGTCGACTTTCCTAGACTTTCTAAGATTCACATCTACCCATAGAGTATTACCCATAATATAAAGCCAGACAAAATCTATCTTTGTGCAAACTTTGACTCGACCTCTGGTTTGCAATTATGTAATGATGGTAATAAACATTGTGACACTTTGAACACACCATTACATCCTAGGAGATATTTTTCTGACCTTCACGCCCAATAATGCTGTATCAGCCAGTAAAAGCTAACAAACAACATAAACAAAAGATGTTAACTTTACTAACTAACTGTACTATTTGTTGCACAGCCGGCTCCTCATCTGAGTCTGGATCTGACTGAGGCTCAAACAGAGCACTGCTCTTTCACTGGTCAACCTCGTGGTAGCAACAGTAGTGTGCCTGGCATGACGCCTATTATTCATAGATCCAGAATTTCCCAGTGAGGTACAAAGAGTAGACGTGCTTCCAGCCCCTTTTTCAACTTGGAAAAATCAGGTTAAACAAAATATTTATCATAGCAAAGTATTTTTACCTACCTCAGAATGTATCTGAGGGGGGACCTTTAAGTACATCAGAGGATGCTAAAAGTATACAAATAGGCAACAGGCCAGTATAAAGTGCAACGTGGGGGCCAAATAATATCACAAACGCCAAAAACGCATTTAAAAGCCAAGATTTCTGCCTGGGGGAAAACAACAACTTCTTGGAAAGACAATGTGTGACCTATCTTGTCAGCTTCACTGGGAGCTGACCTCTTTCTTCCACTCGGGCTGGATCCAGAAATAGCTTGTGGGCCTATTGCTGGTGGGTCTCCACAGGACACAAGCTGTAATAGATTTTAAACAGACTGGCTCCCAGGGCTAGAGAATAAACTTGCCACCTGGGATCCTTTTGGAAAATATGTATGAAAACCTGGTCTATTTACCTGCTGTGTGCAGTGGTGAAATGTAACTAAGTACACTTACTCAAGTACTATAGTTTGAGGCACTTGTACTTTTCAAGCTATTCTGTAGTTCTACTCCACTTCATTTCAGAAGGAAATATTCTACTTTTTACTTCACTATTTATATGACAGCTGGATTATTTGATGGATTATTTTTACTGAGTGGTATTAGTACTTTTACTTAAGTAAAGGATTCTCCATTTTTTCCAGCAGTGTCTTTGAGCCACTGACTATTCTGTGTCATTCTCTCTTGCTGCTTCTGTGCTTTTAGTCAGTTGTCAAGTGGCTTTTATGAACACTTTTGAAAAACACATTTCACACACATAACATTCAATTAGCTCAGTTGAACCAAATAATCATCTTCCTCAGTAGAATGTTAAACAACACATGTTACAACATCTTATACACAATATACACATACATGTTTAAAATGTGGGACACAATATCACACAATACATATCAAAATACAATATGCTGTACATAAACATTCAGCATCCACTCTACTGTGCAGATTGGCTGTAGATTAGAACTTTTTGTCATTAGCTCAGAGTAAGTGTCTGTCTGTTTGACTAATAGTCTCTATTTGTTTTTATCTGCCTGTATTCCCAATTCCCCCATGATCCTCTGTCTCTTTCTTTCGCTCTTCCACTGTCCATCTATTTCTCATTTACTATGAATATCACAACATGCGTCCCTGAGGGGCCCTTCTAAGAAATTACACACCCTTCGCTTTGACACAGACGTGTTGGAGCATTAATCACACCTATCAAGATGCGTCGTCAACATATGATCGCATCCGCTGTCCCGAGGGGGGGGCGGGCGGGGGACTGTAGCTCATCCAGCACACACACACTCAACACACATCATACACAGACTGCCAAACATCTTGATGGATCTGTCAACTCTATGATGCTCAGTCCTGTCTCTCTCTCTCTCACACACACACACTCAGACCTCCACACATATACCACAGATATCACAAATCTTCTCTCTCTCTCTCTCATGGTTTTCTCTTCCTACTGGTTTAGCATGGCTCCCTTGGGTACAGTAGAACCCTATCCTGTTTAATTGAGTGTATCTCATCATCTGCAGTGGGCCTTCCCTCCTCTAATGAGTTTTAAGAGCTCCTTTGCTTTCTACCACCCTTTGCGCTTCAAGGGAGTCTAGCACTGTGTGTGTGTATTTGTGAGTGTTTTAAACTGATCGGGTGGGCTAAGTGAGGAGGATTAAAGCACCAATGCGAATCATCTTGTTGACATGGCGTCTCAGAAAGTCTAGGCGAGAGAGAGAAAGTGGCGCACCCTGACGTGCAGTGAGTGACTGAACTCAAGACGAGAACGTGCCGTCAGAAGTTGTGATAAACGCTGTGTGATTTTTACAGCCAGGGTTGTGCACTTTTCCTTCAAATAACCCTTTAAAAAGAAGAATATGAAAGAGTAAAGCATACATGTGTATATCATTTTTTTAAAGAGATTTTGTTGTTTTGATATCTGTAACTCTTAGACATCTCACTTCCAGGTCAAATCATTTCAAATGCAGCTGACAGCCTTGTACTGTGTACCTGTTGTGTCTCTTTTCACTCTAACGTAATGTCTCTCTTTCATGCTTACCTTCACTTCCTTCTCTGGCTTTCCTGTATGTTTTTCTTCACTGTAATAACAGTCACATATGTTGATCCAGCTCTATCTGGATGCTTTGTCTCTTTGGGCCCTGAGACAATCAAGTCACACACAGATACACTTGAATGGATGATGGTGACGCCTTGCAGTGTTTTAAATGGACTCCAGAGATATTTTACAGGAAGACACCCTTCAAATATAAACCATAAATACACATACAGTATATGGTTATGCATGTATCTAAAGACACAAACACACTTAAGTGAACTGAGGCACACACCTACAAGGCTTCATTTAGCTTTAACATTTCTCTTCCCTCTCACCCACTTTCTCACATTCTGACACTTGGCACTCACACACAAACCCTCACACTCCTGTGGACAGAGCATGAACATCCTCCAACAGACAGGCAAGGCAGTGCTAATTGCTGCTGCTACCAGTGCTGATTTTTAGTAGGGGGCTACATTGGAATTAGGACCCCATTGGTCCCACAGGACCCAACGCATTTCTGGAGGGAGTAGGCAGTCAAAAAGTAAACTGCAGATTTTTGTGGGATTCAGATTGTAGAGATTAGTTCCTTTATGGAGGAGGACATATTTTTGCTATGTTATTACCAACAGGTATGCATTAGAGCAGAGGTTTTCGAAGTGGGACGTGGGCCTCCCCAGGGGGCTGCAAAAGCATCGAGGGAGGCTCAGTGACTGGAAGAGTGTTACATTAGTTATGACATTAGTTATCAAAAGGAGATCACAGAATAGCCTAAATGAAGAGATAGTTCAGAGATGCAGCACAGTAGTCGGAATTTTACTGTTTTTTAGTCAGAAGCTAATGAATGCACTAGGACATTTGATGTAATCTGAAGTTATGTCAAACTGCAATAGGCTGAATTGTTGAGTGTCTATGATATCGAATAACATAATCATAAGGAATTGAGAGAAATTAAGTAAGTAAATGGGGGGGCTTTTAAAACGCCTACTTTAGAGAACTGCATTGGGAGTGAGCTCCTGTAGAACCAGATGTGAATCTTGAGAGTAAGGCAGTTAAAACTGTACTGTAGGCAGTTTAGAACACACACATTGCGTGAGTGAGATTATGAAAACAGTCCCGTGCAGGGCTCCACTTTCTAGTGACAATATGTTTGTGACAGTGTGTCAGACTGAACTATGCTGTTTGCTGTCGCCTCAGCTGGCTGCTGGGACAGGCTGATGCCACTCTAGGGCTTAAACACACACACACACGCTGTCTCTCAAACTCTCCTCATCCCTCCGTGGCCATCATCACTGTTTCAGTCTGTGTGTCACTGTTGTAGCAACTCCAGGTGCTGGTATAAATAGAGAATGGGGTTCAGAATGGGGGTAGATTGGGGGGGGGACGATGAGAGATCTGAAAGGAAAGATTAACCTCCTTTTAAAAGTCTGTGGGTGTGTGCATGTATTTGTGTACATCAAGTGTGCATCCCAGGCTAAGTGCTCATCTCTCTCATGTTGTGTTTCACCTGCTTAACCTCCACCTCCATCTTCGTCTCTTTTTATTCCTTCCTTTTATCTTTGAGCCTTTTATAAGTACTCTTTGCCCTTGCTTTCTCATTCCACACTTGAGAAGTGCATCGCTACATCACATATGCAAAGGGATTGTGTGTGTGTGTGTGTGCATGTGTGATGCTCCCTGTGGTTCCTGCTGTAATTCTGTATGCTTTCAGCTTGTTCTAGGTTCCCAGTGTGAGTCAACCTCACATGTCTATTTGTGTCTCTTTCTCCCTCTCTCTCTGTCTTATTACTCCCTACATCTTGCTCTTAGTAACTCTTCCTTGCTTTCATTCTCTAACATTTTTCCTGCATTTTCTCTCTCTCTCTCTCTCCCATGCTTTATTTTCCACTCTTAATCTTTTTTCACATTTCATTTCACATTTTCTCCTCCTGCTTCTCTCTTTCTGTCGTTCCGTCTTTCTTACACATTTTCACTCCTCTTCTCACCTTCTCCCTACTTCACTCTCTCTCTCTCTCTCTCTCTCTCTCCCCTCCTCCTTCCATGCCTGCCATCTCTTCTTTCATTTTCTGACTCAACACCTTGCTCTTTGCATGTCTATTTCTGGTCTCTGTCTTCCTCTCCCCATGCCAGCATCACCTCCCCCTGGTTCTCATTATCTGTCTCCCTCTCTTCCTCTCTCCTGCCTCTGTCTCTGCTTAGATACCTTCTATTCCCGAACCTGTCCCACCCACATGTGCATGTGCACCCATACAGGCATATACCTGCACCAACACACACACACACACACACACACACACACACACACACACACACACACACACACACACACANNACACACACACACACACACACACACACACACACACACACACACACACACACACACAGCAAATGCACATTTTTAAAGACGCTGCATCCTTGGACCAGTCATTCTGTTCTCATTTTTTGCCTCTGGGATCATGAAAAACATGTTAAAACTACTTGTTAAAAGGGAAAGTAACTGTAATGTCAAGACAAGCCTCATCAAAGATTGTCTTTCTTCCTTCCTTAGACCCATTTCTTGAATTTGCTGAAATCAGTGTAGACTGAAATTATACACAGAGCACCAAAACATTTTTTTGAGCTTGCATATTGAATTATTAAAGAAATCAAACTTGCATCAAGTCATTTGTCCAGTCTTACAATTCAAATCATCTGTATACTATAAATATCATGCTATGTCTTTGCTTGCACCATTATCTACTCCAGTAACTGCTGATATTAAAAAAAAAAAAAAAAACATCTTACAGGAACAAACCAACATCCTGCCAATAAAGTAAAGCATCTGTTCCTGAGAGGTGTTTTTTTTTTTTCATTTGAAGTAAGTAATCAGCAATATGTTCTGAAAATGACAATGTGTTCTTATAAGTTTGGTAATCCCTTTAATATTTTTCTCTCTTGCTGCCTCTTCTCTTTTCAACTTCTTTTTTTTTTTTCCGAGAACTCATGTTTTTGTCACTAATGATCCCCACTCAGTGCAACTTGCTGTCAAAGAAGAGCAGATGTTGTTCAGATAGCTCCTGTTTAACTATAGCACATTATATTTTTTTGTCATTCAAACCTTAGTAGCTAACAAACAAGTCAGTCATCAGTGACATGATCAGACTGTAACAAACATTTGTGGAAATGTCTGCACCTTTGGCTTTCTCTCTCTCTCTCCCTCTCTCGCTCTCTCTCTCTCTCTGTTTGCACTGCTTTTGTTTGCCACATTGTTACTGTGCCCTCATTACTCTGTCACTTGTGTAGTGCAAAATGCACACCCCCTGCTACCCTCTAATAAAATATAGCAGATGTTCATTAAAAAGCTACTGTTATTATAATTATAATGCATTTTGGTTTTGGTCATGCAGACCTTGATAGCTGACGAACAAGAAAGACATTTTTGGTATGATCTGCTAGTGGCAAGCGTTTGTATCATTATATACACAATTACAGTTTCCTCATCATCTGTTTCTAGACAGTTAGTATTTTATCTCCATGCCCTCCCGCCTGTCAACACTTTTTCACCATGTGCTTGTTGTTTTTTCCATCTCATCTTTGCCTAGATCCCCAGTGGGGCCATGGAAGTATCCTCTGAACTCCTTCACAATGAGTCTTGGAAAGCTGTATGGAGAAAACAGCCTCTCCACCAGTGAGTGCTTTCTTCCCTCATGAGATCAGCCCGCACAGGTACACATACTAGAAACACACAGCACGGTTCATACCACACTACATGTTATCTAACTGAAGCAAACACTCCTTCCAGTGGCAGTATCCAATTCACATTTATGAACTCAACTCAGTTTCCTCTTCTTCATACTTTGTTTTATAAAGCAATGACTAGTCGCAGTAGCAGTGGTAGAGGACAATGAAAGCAAGCAGGCACCTTATGTTCACACACATTTATCCAACTTTTATTGCACACATTACCCACGGCCTTCCACTGTGTAATCAGTGCGTCTAAAATTATCATCTACGAAACCTAATTTTCTTTGTTTCACTGTGCACACCGGGATAGCTGTTTTTGGCACTCGACCCACAGGGCTGTTGTTGTCATGACTATTATGATGACGTTCAGAATCTGAGTAGAAAAAAGGCAGAAAAGTGGGCTACTGGTTCAGCTACTGGCTGTGTAGGCTGTGCTAGTAAAGCTGCTGTGAAAGTGGATTGATGTGATCCTGCACACAATATTGTAGTCCCAATATGGTTTTTACTCTGTGTAAGTTGACCATTCAGTACACACACTGCTCCACATAAAAAAGAAATGGTGTTCATTTTTATACGCTTGCTTGTAGATGCCTCTACATCTGCTGTAGAGGCTTAGAGATGATGGGATTTTCAATAGGTCCGTGCTGAATTGTGCGTGTGTGAAATGCCTGTGGTACGGTGGTAGCGATTATGGGCCAGTTGAGAGCTCACTTGTTCGAAATTAAATAAGCTAGCACAGATGTCAATTGTAAGGAATTACAACCACATTACAAGTAATGCACACAGTAATAATAACTTCTCACCTACATGAATGTGATGCATCAAAATAGTTGCAGCAGTCAGCTGTTTTCAGTGGAAAAAAAGCTCTGATAAACCCGCCGTGCACTATCTCAGCAGCTGAACAGACAAAGTTAACAATTAGCTGGTGAACACAGTGGAGCATTTAGCAGTTAAAGAGCTGGATATTTCCCCCAGGAGTGAGCTTCTTTATAACAGAAAGTGAATGTTGGACACGATGAATGCTAATGATGCTCCACATCTACTGGACGTGCTAACAGTCATGTGTTTCTTACAGCTTTGCCATAACAGCTTTATGAGGTGATAATATGGAGTTGTTATGTTTACAGCTTGTTGCGCTGCCCCCAAGTGGTCAAAACAAATCAATTAATGCCACTTTAAAGATGTAATAATTCAAAGTTAATAATGTCACAGGATATCGCATATTTTAAGATGACAACATTCAGTGAAAAACAGAACTAGCAGAAGTTAGTTCTCACCTGGGCATAGTTTTTTTTCTAGTGCCCACACTTTCACAAAACTAATTTCCAAGTAAAAACAAAAAATGCTGACACTGCTCTGTGTACATCTAACACTTGTACGGTACACCCCGGAGCTTGAGAAATGGATATACGCCGCTGTGTTGGGATAGAAAATGGACACGGTGCTCTTTCTGTCTGTTGAGGACAACTATAAATATATATATGTACAAAAAGAATTGTTTCAAGTCTAGACCCAATGCTGAAAAGAAAGAGGTCGGCGCTCTCGTGTGTTGGAGAGCAGAGCACAGTTCAAATAGAGATATGTTCATACTAGTTCATTGCTAACCAATAATGCTGTGGGGAACATAGAGTGACATTTGAGAGGGAGAGAGAGAAGACCTAGAAGCTCTTCTGAAAAGATTAAGAGATTTCAAGAAAGGTAGGAAAGCGGCAGACAGAGAGATAGATTGAGACAGAAGTGGCATGTCGGCTGAAATTGGAAGTGAAGTATCTGCAGTACTTTGGACACACACACACACACGCTGTAACCCTCTGACAATGAGGTGCAGAGTGTGTGGAGGGGAGACATTTCTCATACAGCTGTGTCCCTTTGCCCATCAGAGCTATATGCCCCCCTCCCGCTCCCTTTCTCTCTAAAAGCGTGTCTCTGTTTAGCCCTCACATATCATTAGCTGGAAACCCCATTGCTTTCTCCTGAGTCCTTTCTTTCTTAACAGCCTCTCTTTCTGCCCAAACTCATTCCCCCCTACTGGACAGAGAGGGGGAGAGTAGTAGGAGGTTGGTGAGTCAGAGGCAGGTGTCTGACAGCCAGCCAGCCAGCGCAAGAAATTTCTCATCCACTGCCTCCTGTGTTTACTTCCTATCCACTTCTCTCTCTGTGGTCTGTTGAGGCCCAATGCTGCTCACTGGAGATACCAAGACCCACAGAAGAGGGCCAAATCCCCCCCCAATCTCTCTTCCTCTTCTGCTCTTCCTATCGTTCTTGCACTTATCCTCTTTTTTTTTGTCCGCTCTCATTCTCCATGACCCAAACATTTTCTGTTTACGCACCTTGAACCTTTCCCTGTCCTTTCCCTTTCTCTTTCATTCAGTCTAACCTCCCTCCCAGCCAGAGTTTCCACTGCAGGCCTTTGTCCAGTCTTCTCAACCAGCACAGTGCTGGCACACGGCGCTCTCCTGCTGGGACACCACTCACAAACACATATGTTTCTGTGGCCAAATATTCACTCACACACTCATCACTCTATATACAGATTCACATAGACTTAAAAACGCACCACAAACCAAGAGCCCACTGAGAAAAGGAGGTTTGTTTATACGCCTTTCTCTTCTTTCATGTGCATTTATTTTCCATCAAGCATTCATCCTGTCTAGTTCACCTTAGGGACAGCACTTCTAATCTCTCTGTTCCCTCTTGTTTCAGCTTGTTTGGTAGGGGACTCTTTGAGCCGGTATCAGATTGGTT
The DNA here is from genome assembly GCA_037975185.1 of Centropyge bicolor. Taxonomy (NCBI): domain Eukaryota; kingdom Metazoa; phylum Chordata; class Actinopteri; family Pomacanthidae; genus Centropyge; species Centropyge bicolor. The sequence goes on from JBBMOC010000030.1 coordinate 911,252, forward strand.
TGTTGTAGCCCACGTTTTGTACCTGGCGGTTGATGGTGATGTTGGTTATCTGACTCTGATGTACGTATTCTCTCCGTGTTTGCTCCCCTTTTACCTTCTGTTCACACAGTCCACACTCACCTCCACAACCCCACGCTTAGACGGTGCATGTGTAACACATGCTGTACGATCGGGCTCTGTCGGTCTGTGGATATGGATCTGTGCCAAACCCTGCTTCCTTTTTTCACCCTTTTTATTGGATTTTGCAGGATTACACAACATTTGTATCAAAGACTATACTTTTAAATATTCCATCATTAGGCGAAGACATGTATTTTTTATAAAGAAGTGGGAACCAAACCCACTAGACCTGGAATATAACACACACACAAAAACAACCAAAACACATAATGAGGATGTTCAGCAGGACATTAATGTTGTACCTCGACTCATTAAAACAAAACAAAACAAGAAGAAAACATCCCAAAACATTGCCACAACTTACCTCTCCACAAAATACTTCTATTCTTGATTTACCTGAGAAAGACTTTGACAAATGTTTTGGACCTTCCCTAGAGAGAAACTTAAGATAGTATGAGACATCCTAAATCTAATGTGAATGAGATGGTGGTGGAGGTGATTTCCATCCACTTCATCATAATCAATCTCCTAGCCAGTAAAGTGGTGAAGGGGAATGCATTTATTTGGGGATAAAGAGAAAGAGGATAAAGAGGCTGGTACCCAGAGAGAGCTCAGAAGGGCTAGGGTCAGGCATTCAGTGCAGTGTTTCAGACAGTGTGCTAAACATCATTGTCCAGAAGTTAAACAAGGATGGGCAGAGCCAGAGCATATGTGTACGGTGGCAGGGGCCTGATCACATCTGTTGCAGATCAAGGAGGCATACTTATAAATCGTGGATAGGCGAGCCTTAGTAAAGTGAGTGTGGTTGTATATTTTGATGATGTTAAACAGTTAATCAGTTAAAAAAAGCTCTTACAATTCAACATGTGTGCACACTCATATTCTATTTGGCAACTTTATAGTGCAAGCTTATTCTTACATCATCAGATGGATTCAAATACATTTCAAAATATCCAACTTTTTTCAGCCTTTCTTGATTTTTTTTTAATTGATGTGAATGAGAAGTACATTCAAACCCACCGTTCACTGAACCCTTTTGTTCCATTAAAACTGACGACGACATTTACTAAATGACACAAGCAGGCATAGTGGTAATTTCCGCTGTATTGTTTTGCAGCTACATAATGCTGCAGTGATGATAGAATGCACTTCAGTAATCAATTTCAATTTTTACTTGTCCTATTCTGCTACGTCTAAATTACAAGTAAATGACAGGAAGCAGTCATCACATAACAGAGCGTCTATGGTGTTAAGTGAAATGAAATACACAGTACATTGTTGTTTCTTTAAATGAAATACATCTGGGCCATATACTACAAGTCAGTGGGTATAAGTAAAGAAAAATTTGTAACCTCAGCTCATATTCTTCTAAAGCTGCCAAAGTTGGAAGAGTATATGGTAAGAAAATTTAGATTTACCATATGTGTATGATCAGCTCTTTGGAAGCCCAAGGTGAGACTTTGCCGTGGGGTTAGGGTTTGGCTTAGCTGCTTTTCTTTGGACCAACAAGTGGAAACTTTGAAATAGATATGCTGAGCGTGTTTATTGATCCTTTCTTTATTTTTACACCACTCAGATTACAAAGAACTTTAGTCCAGCGTAGCCTCAATTCACCCCTTAAAAAACTCTGGACCCTGCAGAAATGCTGCCAGACTCATCCGACTTTTTGAGTGGACCCAATCAGAAAGTAAAGTGCAGAATGTGGGTGGGAGAAGGCATGTGATCGAGAGAGAGTGCGAGTGCAATTTCTTGCAATTTTATGTTTTTTCCCAAATTGTAATGACTGGTTTCCTTTGTGTTCCAGTCTGCGTCATTGCTACGTAGCTCCATGATTGGCCCGTGGAGGGAGAAGACAGATATGTGCTAATGGGGTGCTATTTTCATGAATGAGTTAACGTAGCCTAGTCAAGTGTACTGTGCCCAGTGCACTGAGTTCTGCCAAACCTTTGCCATTACGATGTTCACATGTTCAAACACACAAGAACACTCTAAAAATCTGATAGTAACCATTACACTGGAGCAAGTGAAAACACACTCTGTAGCATTTGTGCACACATACACACACACAACCATTTTCACTGCATCCATTCATCCCCTCAACACCCCTTATTTCCTCCCTCCTTTCCTCTGTTCCATTTCCCCACCTCTAATTGCTCTGCCGGTTTCCCTTCCTTCAAATTCATTGCTTTTCATGCTTTCCACCTCTTATCAGAGTGACTCGATATTTATCTCCGCACTGTTCTCGCTCTGATCACCTGTTCCCCTCTGCCTGCTTCCAGCTGTGTTTGTGCATCGCGGTCCATGCACTGAGATGAGATGGCTCTAACAGCGGAGACACAACCACCAATCTATCTATAAATCAATCATGCTATCCACCTGCTGGCACTTCTGTGCATATGCGTGTGTGTGTGTGTGTCTGTACAATTGCATTCATGGGCACGCCTTTCATTTGCCTCCATTTTTCCACGACATCTTCTTTTTTCACCCTTTATTGAATTCTAACTCCGTCAGGGTTTGTGGAGTAGTTTGGTCTCCTTAGTGTACCATCTGCTTTGTGGTTGTGTCTGTCCTTATGCGAACATGCGTGCAGGTGCATCAGCAGAAGCATGAGTGCATATGAATGTATGTGAGTGTGAGTGTGTGATTGCGTATGTCTGCTTGAGCGCTTGACTGCTCCTCCTTTCAGCTTGACTTGTTTATCTATCCCTCCTACCTTTATTTGCCAAAAGGCTCAATCCCAGAAGGCTTGTGACAGTTTTACTTGTCAAATGTGTGTTTGCATTTCCTCCTCCGTGTGTCTGTCTCTGTCTCTCCCCGTTGTTGGTTTGGTCTCATTCACATTTAAAGTTACTGTGACTTGTCTTACTCGTCGGTTTGGAACGGAGCGAACTGGAAATGTCACTGTAAGGGGCGTAATAAATGAGCATGAAGTGAAATAACATTGACGAAATGAAGGACAAAAATCATTCCTGTTATTAAGGGCATTGGTTGGCAACATTAAAACACGAAAGCATGGAAATGTCATGCCATGCTTGAACAAAGAGTTAGCATTTGTAGAAGAAGTTTGCGTCAATACTGTGAAGATGATTCAAAATGTTAAGTTGAGGAGGACTTTCATTTATATTGACATTTTGATAATTTCCCTGACATTTTAGTAAATCCTAGTCAAGTCAAGTCAGTTGTATTTATGTAGCTGAATATCAGGAAGAGCAACTCAGGAGTGATTCCTCTCCCAGCAACAACATGCAATAGATGTTGTGCTGCTAGATTACCTGCATTACAAGTAACCAGGAGTTTGAAGTATGGGGCACATGCTGTCAAATGCTCTTGTTAACATTGAATGATCAGGTACAGGAAAAGATGAAAATGGAGCTACGGAGAGAGAAGTAAAGGCAAATGAGAGTGAGTGTTTGGGTGGGACAATGATGTGCGGTAGTCTTTTATAATTGCTTGCACAAAATGTGTTGAGATGTAATCATGCTTTACCTCACTTCTTCTGCCGCCCACACTCTGCTTCTCCTCTTTATTCTTTAGATGAGTTAAGTGCCAGGTTTCACCTCACAGTGCGTTTTCACATAGAAAGCAGTTTGTCAAAGTGAGTATACACTGACTAGAAGTAGTTTTCTTCTGAGCAGCAACTAAAAGTTCTCTTTAGGAAACAAACTGAAGCCGTTTTGGTTTCTGTCTTGCAAATCCGACAAGGCAGAAGCACAAAGACGGGCCAGGATTAATAGCCCAAAAGGGAAAAGGAGCCAGAACATCCAAGTGGCTTGATCCATTTAGCTGACAGGCTGGCTCACATTAGAAATGGAACAAAGTGACAGCCAACAAATCACCACCATGTTTGTGTGTTTTACATGATTAAATGATGGGGGGAGTATTAAATCAAACCTAGCCCGCCTTACAAACTCACTGCCTTCAAGACCCTCCCTTCCCAATACTATAACAATAACAATTTATACCCATGAGAGCATACATTGTTCAAAAGACAAATCCGTTCCTTGTTGGCCACACTTGGTATTTATAAGTTGGAAGTTTCTTTGAAAGTGATCTCAGCCTCCTCGCTGTGTAATTAAACAGCTGCTCTTATCTTTTGTTTGGAAGTCTTGTTTATATCAGCAAAGCCATTAGTCTTGCACTCATGCCATTATGTAATAATTTAGTTCTGCATATTTATAATCAGGATAATCACATTATTCTCAGTTGATGATGTTTAGTCTTGATTTGTATTAATGCTGATTGTCACCTCATTGTGCCCAGAGACTTAAAGTCAAAATTCTATTTGTCACCATAGCCTGCAGCATTTACATTAACAAAGCATGGTCCCTGATGAGCTACTGAACCACAGCTGAACATCAGGGCTCCACCTTTTACAACTGATTCAATATTAAGATTTTGAGAACATATCATGGGGCAATATAACATGAGTTAAAATATATAAAAGTGTGTCAATTGTGACATATCCACATGTTGTACTGGATTTTTTGTGGTGACTATAACAAATTATACCTGGAAAAGTGATCCATTCCAGTACATCACATTTTTCCTTCTCTTTTGACTCCATCTCGCTCCGCCGCATTATTTTATCATTTGTGTCATGCTGAATAGCTTTCCCTTGTTTTGTCTGTGAAGTGGAGATAACATGAACATCAAATGTTTGTAGTCCACCTTTTATGCTATTATTGTCACTCTCCTATCACTGTCTGCTCTCTTTAGTTGAAAACTTGGCGAGAAGTTAAACTTGTTTTATTGTCAAGTAAAGCAGAGCATGTAAGGAGGTGCTTTTTGCTTCATAGCCATGCACCTCTTTGTTTCAATGTGTTGTGTGTGTGTGTCTTTGATCCCATCAGTGGGTTAGTGGAAGTCTGCGTACTTTGGCAGTTCAACAAAGGCATGTTGAAACTCTTGAACTTCTCAGGTTTTCACTTTTCTCTCTGCATGGGGTGCTCTATTTGCATGGCTCTGGCAATATGATCCACATTGCAGCAGCACTGCAAACAGTATTTTTTCATATTCACAATGGGTCAAATGACTGTGTACGTGATAGCGGTTGCCCATAGCGATTAACCCACAGAGAATTGTCACCCGACTCTGCAGATCCCCTCAGCTCTACCAAGCTTTCCAGCCATTTCTCAGCTCATTGTTTTGGTTTTCCAGCTCTAGTTTTGGTTCACTCTTGCTTTGCTAATGAGTGTAGTTTCCAGCCACAGCAGCAGCTTTTCACTCTATACTACCTGCCCAGAACCAAATGGCAAACAAACAAAGTTGGCAAATAGCTGGTGAACATAGTGGAGCATTTAGCATCTAAATTTCTGATTATACATTCTCCTTTAGGATTTGATAGAGAGCTAAAAGGACAGATAATATATCTATATTTTTTATACTTTCTTATCATCAGGTGGCCAGAAACACAACTCCAGATTAATATGAATGTTATTCCACATCAGTTGGATGTGTAAACTGTTTGCAAACAAGTTCAGTACTGATACCACAAGTACTGTGCTATGAGGGAGAGAAGCAGGTTGCAACACATATAATACAGACTAGAGATCTACATGGTCAAAGACGCAGACAAGAGCCTACAAATGCCTTCTGGTGCTACAGTTAAGTACCAGATGGGAACATTGGATCCACAGGCTTCAGCATTTGCACTGAACGTATGGCAAATATACTGAAATTAACAGACCACCTAAGCCAACATGACAGGCAGATATAGTTGCAGAGTATATCTTCGTCATGCCAACTGGTAACATTGTTAATTTGCTTTCCTGCCTTTTATTGGGGTTTGACACATGAGCCCATGTTTTGTAGATGCTCACAGCTGCCACTAAATGCTACCAAGGAGCACCTCTGAACGCACCACAGACCGAGAATAATATGTAACTTTCACGCTGCCTATTTGTCTAACAAACTGAAATCCGTCTCTTGGCAGGCACCGACATTGTCTGAACTTTTTATGCATTGAACTCTTTCATTCTAAGCTCTTTCAGGACACTATTTTACCCACACTGTGTGGACACCCAGAACAAAACCTGGTCTTCTTTTGAAGATAAGCTGCCAACGGGCTGGTGCTGTGCTGCCAAATGAGTAACCGTCTGGCCTTGTGTACCTGACCTCAGGTGGTGTATGCGTATATGTGTGAGTCTGTGTGCATGTGCACCTGACACTATATATAAGCTGCCAGCCACCTGCTTCCAGGTTTGCTCGCCCACAGTCACCAACCTCACCTCCATACACAGAATTGCATCCATTGTGCATGCGTGTCCTTGTGTGTTTGTGTGTGTGTACAGTACAACACCATTGCTGTTTTCCTGTATGAAACATAAATGACAACAGACTGCAATGATTTACACATCATTTTTGACCTTTATTCAATCAAATATAGTACAAAGACAACATATTTAATGTTCAACCTGATAAACTGCATTCTTTTTTTGTAAATATACAGTCATTCTGAATTTGATGCCTGCAACAAATCACAAACAGTTGGCACAGCGATCTGTTTACTATAATGTAAAACAGTTACATCACCTTTTCTTTGAACAACAGTGAGTAAGCGTTTGGGATCTGAGGACACTAATTGAAGTTTGGAAAATTGAATTCTTGTTTGATACATGACTTGAGACATGATTGAAGTTGTGCAACAGCCTCAGGTCTCTGTCATATTTTGTGCTTTGTAATGTACTCCACATTTTCAGTAGGAGACAGGTCAAGACTGCAGGCAGGTCAGACTAGTGACTACACTCTCTTACTACAAAGCCACGCTGCAGAACGTGGTTTGGCATTGTCTTGCTTGAATAAACAGGATGTCCCTGAAAACGATGTTGTCTGGATGGCAGCATATGTCGCTGTACAACCTGTATGTGCCTTTCAGCATTAATGGTGCCTTCACAGATGTGCAAGTTACCCATGCCATGGGCCCGAACACACCCCCATACATCACAGATGCTGGCTTTTGAACTTTGTGCTGTTAAAAATCTGGATGGTCCTTTACCTCTTTAGCCCAAAGAACATGGTGTCCATTCATTCCCCCCAGTCTTTTGTTGCTCCTGTCCCAACTTGTTGGAAACATGTAGCTGCCATCAAATTCAGAATAAGCAGATATGAATGAAGTTGATGAGGTAAAACATTAAATAAATTGTCTTTGAACTTTTTTCAAATGAGTTTATGTCAAAACGGATTAGCAAATGATCACAGTCTGTTTCTGTTTTTTACACAGTGTCCTAACTTTTTTTTGGAATCAGGGTTGTGCTGTTTTAGTGTAATTTATTATATAAGCTTGACCTTTTGGTCAGTTGAACCACAGTATGTGGAGAAGAGTAGTTACACCTACACATCTTTTTAATATGCCGTAGGGCCTATAAAGCGGTGTAAAGAATATTCTGTTACCAGGCACAAGTAGGTGAAGAAACTGAAAAACTTAAATTGTCTACACTCAAGAAATTACGAAACTCCGCAGTGAAAGCAATACAGAGCACATGATTTTTTCATTATATCTTTACAAAAGCCTCATCCCTTATTTTCCAGCTGTTGTGCTTATATTTTGCCTGGAATGTGAAAACTATGATTAGCCATCTTGGCAGCATTTTTAAATACATAATTTGAAATACAAGGCATGGAAAAAGGCGGAAAGTATTTTAAGTGACATTTTTTCCTTTCTGAATTTTGTTGAAATGCATTAATGATGTTCAACTGATTTGACTATCTTTATTTTACGTAGATCTTTCCTGTCTGTCAGGCTTGTTTTTTATTCTAAACCTCTGCTCTTTTCTCCCTACCCTTTTCACCCCAGTTTACTCATTCCTCTCTCGTCCCCATATGTATCACGCTCCTCTCCCCTCCTTTTTCTCTCCTCACCCTCCTGTCTCTTCTCCTGTTATCTTCTTTTTTTCCCGTTCCATCTTACCTCTCTCACTTCATCATGTCATCCTTGTTACCCCTCATGCTTTCATCTGTCTCTCTCTATTCTTACCCTTCATCCCTTATCTCTTCTGTCTTTCTCTCTCCTGTCATGCTTTCATCCCTCCCCTCTTATCCTTCCTGTCTCATCTCATCTCATCCCGCTTTCTGCTCATCCTTTCATCCATCCCCCCATTTGTCAGTTTAGTTACTCTACTGACTGCTTATCATAGACAGTTTTGCCTAAACAGTGTACAAATTGTCACTTTCAAAAACCAAGAAGCAGCAGTGTCTGCAGTCAAACCACAGCGAGTTCCTAAATTGAAATGGAAAGGGTAGATATCATGTGACAAAATCTAATCACTGAGATCTACAGCACATCTATTTCCCTATATCCTCTGCTCTTTAATGCCACGCTCCGTTCTGCAAGATTATGAATGAATGTAATCTGTTGGATTACAGTAGTTCACTACAACTTCCTGTGCTCTGGTGTTAGGTCAGTACCCTGTGCTGCTCACTGGGCCAGTGGCTACTGGTAAAATGCCAGTGGCCCAGGAATTGGATAACTTCAGGTGGACTACCCTCACTGACAACATGTCTTTACAGGTTGGTGCCTGTCCGTGAGATGTGTGTGTCAGGTCCATCCTTTTGTTTTTGTCCCGATCCCATCATGTGACTGCAGACTCGATCGGGACTCGGACATTATGTCCCGATCAGGAATCAGATAATTAATCTATATATACATATGTATATTTATTATTATTTTTAATTATATTTACAATATATGGGCTATTAGTGATTAAAAATAAATGAGAATCAAATAGTATTTATTAACTACCAACGTTTACAGGCCAGGTCTGTGTCTCTGACAGACGCCACTGACCAGCGCATGCGCGGAACATGGCAGCACGCAGCAGTTTGTTTTGAATCGGATCGGGACTCGGTATCGACCGATACTCAAAATCAAATGACTCAGGGGCAAAAAAACGGGATTTGGACATCACTACTTTTGTTCTTTTATCCTTGCAAGACCTTGCCTTTTTAAAATGATGACATCTTTGCAGAGGAGGGACATTTGGTCAAGGTCCTACATTAGCAGTACAAGTCCTGTACTCCTCAGATACTCTCACACATCACTTTTTTGGTATGATTAGATCTGGTCTCGGGTTTGTGTGGGTGTCTACAAACTTGATTGACATGTCATGTTCTCTTAGCTTTGTCGCACCAGTGAGAGTGGGCCACGAGTAGTACTCTGAAGCAGTGTTTTACATTTTGTTTGTATTGTGCATGAGGACGCACATGGGTACTATTCACATCCCGTCATCGGTTTCATGTTATTATGTGGATTGACAGCTGGTGGCGGTAATGTGCCAACAAATGTATTAATGCGCCAACAGATGCCATCCAAAAGAAGACTACTAGGAAGCAAACATGGAGGTAAACAACACAAGGTTGATAATGTTAGAAAAACTGGCTGTGCAAATGTTTTATTTGGAAAGAAAAGTGCTCAACACATTTCTCTGAGGATACACACAATGTGTTTGAGTGAGAAAGACACATCTCACCTGTCAGCCAAATATATCTTTGGCCAAGCCGCCCTCACCCACAGCACGAGATGCAGCCATGCAAAGGTGAACGAGTACAGGTGTTGGGTGTGCGTGTGCTGCTCCTCTGTATGTGTGAGAGCATCTGCCGCCAATCCGACCACGTGGCAACTCTGAATAGCCTCCATCTCTGCTTCACTACAATTAGAGTAAAAGTGACGCGTTGCTCCAAGGCGCCGCAATTAGGCTGAGTCACGTCAGTGCTGGACAGCTCTGATGAAGGGCTATTAGAGAGCCAGGGATGATGGAGGCACTCATCACCCCCCCACCACCACCACCACCTTTACCACCATCACCATCATCACCATTCGTCACCACAACCTCCAACACACGGCCCCCCACCCTCCTTCTCTACATCCATCACCATTACCACCAAACTTTCCCAGGCAACTACTCTGAGCAAGAGTCATTCTAACCTGGCAGCTCTCTCCCTGCCATTTTTCCCTCCTCTCTTTTCTGCATCTGTCTCATTTCCTGCCACGGATTCATATATATTTCGGGATAAGTGCTCTCCATGAATCTTACACCTGCTTTCTCCTTCTCTCTCTCTCTCTCTCTCTGCCTTTTCCAACTTTCTATCCTTCATCCACTCTCCTTCCTTCTGTTCATCCGTGCATCTATTCATCTTTCTCTCTCCAGCCTCTGTGAGTGCTTCACTCTTCCTTCCGTCTTTTTTTCCCCCTCAGAGTCATGCACCTCTTTTAATAGCTCAATTTCTCTTATTCTCCCCTTATCTTCGCCAATTTGATGCATTTCACCTGGCTTGAATCATTTTGCTCGCATCAATCCATCTCCTCCTCCCTCACTCTTTTGCTCTCACACCTATTTTAATATCTTATTCTGAAACCTCTATCTGTCTCTGAAAATGAGTATTTTGTGTGGCTTCTAGGAACTTTGACTCCAAAAACTATTATTTTAAACAGAGTGTTTAGAGGTACTGTATGGTTAAGTCTAGATTGATTTTTTTTTTTTAAACTGAATTGTGTTATCTCTATGGAAAAAAAAAATCAATTTTTTGGTTATTTACTGTAGTTGATCTGACAAATTACTTTCATCTAGTGACATTTTAGCGTAACTAAACAATTTAACGCCTAATGGATTAAATGCTGTTTTTGACTCTGATATTTGTTTTGAATTCACTTAGTTTTAGCTCAAATTCTTCACTGTTGTTATGGTGATTTGGTATTGTGTTCACAAATATTGGTTTTAAAAGAGCGTTTTGCTGACTTAATTACTTGACATTTGTGGTGTTACATATATAATTATGTGCAAAAAGAGCAAATTTGTTTTAGCAACAGAAGAAAGCTTTTGGTGAATGCAAACTATAATGCCACTTTAGCATTAATTAACATATGTTCTTAGGCGAGTCAGCTGCAAGGTGCTCAAATGGAAGAGTTTAATCAAATTATCATAAATGCAGTATTCATAAGTCCCACTTGCACTTTTGGAAATGTATCATTAATTAGATCAGGTAAACACCTCCTTGAGGACTGGGTTTTTTTACAGTGACATACTGTATACAACAAAAATATCAGCGTTATTAGTAAGCTCTTTTAAACAAGGCTATTGCATGGAAATTCAGTTTGATCTCTTGATGCCCAATAGGAGAATAGTGTCCAAATTACTTAAACCCACAATTGATTTGTGGAGCAGACTTCCTTGGATGTCAAAGGTGCACTACTGTGTCGATTAAGTGTCTTACAAAGTTCTCAATAATTACTTAGTTAGTTCAAAGGCGCATTTGAAGAAATCAGGGTGCACCATTAGTCAAAAAAGCCCTTAAAGTGCAAATCAGTTCCAAAGAAAACATTTTACCTGCCTACAATCATAAAACAAACAAGATAAACACAAAAATCACTGCAGCATCAAAACACTTTTAGAGATAACAGTCCCAACAGGCCGAGCAGCATAATAATCTTAGCTGCCAATCCGCTGCTCAAGGTAGGCAATGTTTTTGGCAGTGTTTCAATTATTTGTGCCTTTTGGAGTCAGAAGGAAACACTACTTAATAACAGCTGTCCAATTTACCTCTTCTGTTCACTGTGAGCTGGCCAAACAGTGTGTGATTTTTTTATACTGAGGTCAGTTGTTTGTTTCTTAACAGTCTGTAATGCAGCAGTTACACACACCATAGTTGGTAGGTGTTAATATTTAGTAACAACTAGGCCATATAGAGGGACTAGTTTCTGCAGTTATTTCAGTCATGTGTAAATCTCATCTTCATAAACACTTATCATAGCCAAAGTTTAAACAGCCGGTGCAACCAGCTGCTTGCTCACACTATGAAAAACACTCTCTGTCTGTTTCTCTCTGAATCCCTCCTTCTTTCGCTTTGTGTCTCCATCACTGTCCAGACCACCTCTAATAACATCCATGCCATAGTGGAGAGCCTCAAAAGGAAAGACAACCAAAGGCGTGTTTGTGCCAGCGGGCGGAAAACACCTGCTGTGTTTCCTGGAAGACCTTAACATACCAGCACCTGACCACTTTGGCTCTGAGCCACCGCTGGACTACAGCTTCTGGAGTAAACACCATAAACAGACCCTCAAGTTTGCCAAGGTAAGAGAGGGCATTTTGGTTTGTGGCTGAGAATATTGTAAGACAAGACAATTGTCTGCCTCCTTAGCATCTCCCCTAAAATTGTATATAAGATGTATGATGACTTATTTTCAAAGGTGTCTGTTGCTGTTTTTAGAATATATACTTACAATTAAAATTTCCTCTATCTTTACATTTATATTGTTTTGTGTGTGTATCGTTGTTCCCAGTAGAATTCTTCTGTTTCCTGTGTGTATGTGTGTGTGCGTGCATCTAAACTGTTTCTTGTTTTCTTGCTGGCGGCCATGAAGGCCTCCTCTTCCTATTCAATCATGTGCACTATTTTACAATAACCATCATTTCTGAATGTAAGTCTTATACTTTGTCATTCTTTACATTCCTTATAAAATTGAGGCCTTGGAAGTTCTGAAGTACCATTTGTTCAAGAATTGTATTTTATTTGCTGTACTTTTTTGTTAAGAAACAGTCTGTTATACAGAAGAATTCTTTGATAGCTGATCCCATTTTCGCATTTATTTATATTTTATATATATATCTAAGCATTTGGCTTCGTAGGCCAGTGGTAGTAGTAATGATAGTAGTCGTATCTACGGCTGGCAGCCACAGTTTTATAATCTGGGTCATAGAAGGGTTCTTTAGCAAGGTCCTTGAGCTGAAAGGGTTTCAGACCTCTTTCTTTGCTATAGCCTGCCAAAAAACCTTATTATATTATTCTTTCATTATGTTGCCATTGCTTTGTTGTGCCCTGAAAACGAACATCATTGTTATCAACACAGGCTTTGTAAACCTGGTAATTGTGAGAGTCTGATTTAATTAAAAGAGCCCTCATGCTCATTTTAGCAATCTGTCTATTTTCTGCACCCTCTGTCCTTCTTTCACTCTCATCCACCTACTGTATCTCTGTCTCTGTATCTCTGTCATTTCACCATGGTTACACCTGGTAATGTCCTTGTTCCTCCTATCTGACATTTTATCCTCCTCCATCACCCTTTGCCATCCGCCTTTCCATCTCCCCACACTGGAATTACCCTGATTATGATTATAGCCGTGGTGATAATGATAACCACTGCAAAATTGCACTCTCTCTCTCTCTCATATCCAACACCCAGGAGATTATGATTGACTGAAAGGCTGCCTGCAAATGTTTCCCTCGTCTCATTTTTTCAGCTTTCCTCGATCTCTCTTTGTTTCTTCATCTTCTTTTTTTTAGAAATTTATTTGGCTTTTTCATACTTTCCTTGCTCTCTCCACTCATTGCTCACTCCCTCTCCAGCTCACCTCTTGTCTCTCTTCAGTCTTTTTCAATTTTCTGGCAGTCTTTCATCTCTGTTGTTGTGCTCCTTTCAACCTTTCCTGGTCCATCTTACCTCCGCCACTTGTCCCTGGCTCTCTCCTGTCTCAGTCCTTGTTTTCAGCCACTTATTTGTTCTCTTCTCCCTCTCGCTGCTCTTCTCCTCTCATGTCTGCTTATTCTACTGCTACAAAGAAACAAGAAAAATTTGCTTTTTAGCCATATTGCATTCAGGAAATAATTACAGAGGTACCTTGCCTCTTGACTATGAAATGGACAACATGAAATGGCTTTGGTACTCACCTTCATCTTTCATGAATGTATCTGCTTCCTTATACATTTTCTGTTCTTTAGTTCTTTTATTTACCTCACATCTAACATCTTATGATGTACAAAACCTGAACAGACCTGTTCTCTCCAGTTCCAGATTAGACAGAGCTACAGTACCATGATCAACCAAAAGCTACAGGGATTTAAGGAGGAGGTGAAGCCTATCAGAGAGATTCAGGCTCAGGCCACCTTAGTGGCTGTATTATGCAATTAAAGCTCATTTTCTAACCACTCCAGCCAAGATACACTACTTCTTCAACCTCAGGGGATACAGTATCTCACACAATAACACATTGTGATGGCTTATATGGATATAATTACACGCATAGCATATACATACATACTGTACAATACCTCAACAATTTGTTTGAGAAAATGGAAATACACCTGGTTACAATGATCTCAAAGCTCAATCCAGTCTCAATTTGCTCAAGACATTTTGTCGAAACAAAATTATTTCAAGGTTTGTTATTTTTTTGCAAACCTTAACCTCAACAAAAAAATGATAGAAAATTACACTATTTCAGTAATCACAGTATTTTTCAAAATGATTTTTGAACTCGAGTCTACCCTAGCCATGCGCCCTTGTCTGACATATGACAGTGCTATACAAAAAACTTTATTAGAGTGGTTATTCGCCTTTCCTTTGCAGTGTCAGATTCAAATTGTAGCTCTTTTTTTTTTTTTTTTTTTTAGGTTTGAACTTTTCAAACTGTTCACTGCTGCCACAGACAGAGGAAGCATTTTCTGCTTTTCTTCACTGAACTAAAGGTTCTTAGAAATACATCTGTTTCTAGCCTTTCACAATCCTTGATTATGAGTTCTGATTCATTGTGTAGATTGTTTTGTATAATTATCTTACTATATATTTCAGTGTTATCACATAAGGACATATAGAGTAAGTAAGGATTTGAAGTGCTAAAAGCAGCAACATTTCTAATGACTTTCATAACTTTTTCTTCTACTACATAATGAGCAAAAGACCTGAATGACTCATTCTGCAGTGGCAATCTATGAGACTCCAAACCTAAAAGTTTGTAAACTGAAGATGACACTGACTCTGCAGTTCCCCACACAGCCAACCAATAAACCAAGCAAAGCCAGGACCAGTGTTTTTACTGGCTACTATAAGTCTCATTAAAAACTGACCCAGACTTCCCTCGTTTGAAAAACACCATCACTACACTGCAGCCATGAGTGTTTTACCAGCATCTCTGTTTCTCTCTCCTGTGTAGCTCCTCTTCCCTGACTCAATCAATCTTCCTGCTCCTTCCACTTGCTTGTCCCTCCAGACTGGATAATATTATCAGCTGGATATTTGAATATCAATACTTTGTGAGCACTGCAGTCCCATTTATCTTGTGTGTAATATCCTAGTTATTATCCACTCTATAAGCATGGATTGCACATATTTCCTGCCTGTGCAATAACACATAAATAAATCTTGATGTGAGCATGATATTCACGGGAGGGTTTCCGCACGTAATAGCGTTATTGATCAACATGAGTATACAGCAGGATTGGGTTGACATTTTTATAGAATATCCTTTGACTAAATCTAATGATTCAATTGAAATCCACTGCAATGTTAATACATTTTTCACATAATTGTAGCTTACATTGTTATGGTCAAATCAGTGGTAATAAAGAGGCATCATTTAAAGCAATGTTCATCTGTTTTTTTGGTTTATTTCAAGGACTACCAGTCATATTTCAGGATGTTTTTTGTTAATCCTTGTAGGAAAAACACGTAACCCAAGGAATCCATGTAGCTCAAACAAGCCCATCAGATTCAGTAGATGTCTTTAGCTCATGCTCGTCTTCTCCAGTGTCCAGTTTGAATCTTGCAGCTGGAGAGATGTGTCAATATAAAGCGTTAAACACCATATTAATTGTGTTGCGTGACATTTCTGCTACATTAAAATACAGCTTTTAATGTTTTTCTCTCAGAGACAATAACGTGTCTGAGAGTAGCTTCTTGTTATGAACGAGCGAGATGATTATGATTCTTTGTAAATGTCAGATTGTTTTTCAAGACAGAATATAAATTTTCCCTCCTCAGGTATATTATTCTCGTTTATTAAGATCTCAAAGCATCAAACAGTCTAATTTATTCATGCATTTGCCGAGCTTGTCTGAAACCAGACAAATTGTTGGAAGGAGGTACAGATGTTTTTTTGTGTGTTTGGCTTGGACTTCTAATATCGCTGGTCATTTTTCCTTTCTGATGAAATCCAAGTAATTACCATTTCTCTTGCTGTTTCATGGATACTGTTCATATTCGCTTGTTTTTTGATTGTCATTTGGTTTCGGTTGTCTGTGATAGCAGTGATGTAGTGTTTCATTTTGATTTGTTGTTGTTTGTGTTGAGGTGAGAAGTTGATATAAGCCTCTTAGGCATTTTTATCTCAGCGGCATTTTATTGATTGCATCTGTTTTCTCTCTTCTTTTTTTCTTTTACTATCATATTTTTTAGCATTCTACCTATGTATTAATGTTGTGCAAATAAACTTCAAGCTGCACTAGGCAAGATCTTAATGCGAAAATAAACCCACTTTATCAGCCTAAATCAGGGACAGGGTTGCTACAGAGAAGAGCTTTGCATTCTCTTATTAAAATGCCCTGTACTCACCCTGATTGCCCAAGTGAAATTCTCCTGTCAGGCTTGTTGCTCTTTGTCGACTTTTTGTTCGTGTACAAAGTAAAACAAGATTGGAATCTAAAAGTGATTCCTACTTAGCAATGAGTGACCAATGAGTTGATAAAAATGACTGTGCTCTGTGTAGTTTACTGATATCTTGTTTTGTGAATTTGAGTTTTAAAAAGCCTTTTACAGCCATGATGTAATGATATGTCATTCAACACATGATCTGTTGTTGTGTATACACTGGATGATCTTTGTTTTTGTGGTTCCTTTTCTCTGACCTGCTTTTAGATCACAGTGACATGGAAGCTTTTGTTGCCTTACTTGGGGAGAAACTGGCCTCATTCCTCGACCTGGCTCACCACATCATCTGCCCCAACAAACAACCGCCAATATTTGGTGCATTTATTACTGAACACAGAGTGCTGTCATGGTGTAAAAATGGCCTCACAGATAAGATGATGGATTTGATGATGGACTGCGGTTTAATAATCGTTTGAGGAATCGATCAGTTGTATTATCTTAACTGACAGATTGATGAAGCAAGGAGATGAATGTGTTTGTGTGGGTTGATTGCTTGTGTGTGTGTGGGTGCGCGTGCGTGTGTGTGTGTCCTTTGTGAGTTTTCTGTGTATGAGGACCTACTGGACATGAAGGGTTTCAAGAAACTGGAGGACTACGACATGACAGCCGTGAGCGCGGTGCTCTTTTCTGAGACGCCATCGAACACAACACACACATCTACACACACCCTCAGACACATTTAAATGGGCACACAGCATATTTCCCTGATGCATCAACCCACAGCATCAGTTCCATCCGTCACATTCTCTGCAGTCAATCCAGTACATTACCACAATCAATATAAGAGGTCCTCATCTGCTGTTCTCTGGTGTGTCTTTGCTATGTTCACTGTTTGCCACTTTTATGATTCAGGCCCAGTTTGAAACTCCTTTGAAAAACACAGCGTGAGGTGCAGCTAAAAGCTCCCCTTTAGCTAAAAGAGAGAAGGCCTCTCAGCACCAGCCTCTGCTCTCTACACACTGCTGTCAATGTGCCACTTTACCACACGCCACTGCAAATCAATAGCACTACATTATTACAGAAACAACTTGGATCAACACTCCACTGATGGCTTTTGTGTACAGTACATTTGTGTTGTCGCACATTTAGTTTGTACATGGCTGTGGGCATTGGGGCTTTGCTCAGGTTTTAATTTCCATTAACACAGATGGCACTCTTCTAAAAAGTAAGAAATCTGAATTGTTTTTAAGGGCCAAGTGTAAAGGTTGGCAACAGTTCATCTAAACTATGTGATTTTATTCCATGCAAAGTAATCTTCTAGCATCTATAATGTCAGTAATAACACTATCAGTTGTGCATGATGTATTTTTAAAATAGCCATTCTGTTTATTATGTTGTACATGCTCACGGGCTGTGAATAAGTTCCAGTAGTATTTTGGGCTTCTTAAGTACTCAGTCTCCAATCGCAGCATGAAAGGCAGAGAGGCACTTGGAAAATCTCTTGCAAAATATCCCTGGGCGTGTGCATGAGTCACTGTTTAGTTTCCTTTCCATGTTTTCAACTGCATGCTTGCTGTATCTGTGTGTCAGTCTCTATTTATTGATGTGTTTGTGTATGTCCTCCCCAGAGTCAAGCACACGGAGCCTGTCTGACATGGCCGCCTTATGTGGGTACAAGGTATTCCATGTGGACGTCACCAAGCAGTACAGCAAGCAGGAGTTCATACAATACACACAAAGGTACTACATCACTGTTACACATTCACTGATGTTTGACTATATCTGATGCCTTCTACTGAGGATATCACCCTCACCTTTAAGAAATTAAAACAAGGAAAACTGGAACCAAAGACGGTAATGAAAAGAGATTAGATCAAACCATGGGTTTATATAGCTTCAATCAGTCGTCTGTTACAAACCATGGCTCCACTGACCTTCTTCATGCTGCTGCTGCTTCACTACATATTGAACTGCAATAGTTCTCTCAAAAGAGAAGTGGAGTCATCAAAAACACAATATAACAGGGACAGAGATTGTTGTGCTTCAGATTGTGTTAGAGAAGTTCATTTGTGCATAATTGCAGTGAATTATATTGCCATGACTGTCTGAACATTAAATATTAATTGTCTCAGACTGCTGCCCTTATGTTGCTGATCTCCACTAAATGGAACACTTTACCCAGACGCCATTTGTCACAGTTATTTGCTGTCAGCTCATATTTGGTCCCTTGCTAAAAGTAGCTTCCTTCTAACTGCATCTTATTCAAGACTTCAGTATCAACAAAGTGACATTTTGAATGTGAAGGCTGAGGTAATTCTTATTTATTAATCTCTTTGAGATAATCAAGCTTTCTGTTTTCCTTCAACTTTGAAAGGTTGACTGAGCACACTCCTGCTGCACAGCAGCACGTGGCTGCACTTCCAAACTCTTCACAGCAGAGAAGAACTGTTTGTTCGTTAGAGATTGAGCGCTGTGCAGGAGAGAATCTTACTCAGGTGTCATCAGCTGGTTCAAGGTGCAGACAGTCTAGTCCCAAGCTCCATAAATACAATTTCTTTCTCCAATCTGAAACATCCATGAAAGACTTGCTCAATAGACAATAGGCACAATTTGTAGTTAATGGCTTCCTCAATTATTTGGTGAAAAACAGGATAAAGAAGTTTGGCTCCTGACTTTATGACCTTAATTACCATTTTGATGAGTTACCTCTGCCATTGTAGAGTTAGTTCCTTCCATCCTCTTCAGTCAGCTATATTTCAGAAGGTGATTTTTGTGCCCTTGTCTTCAGAACATGAAGAACTCATTTTGGCTTTGGCTTCTTTAAATACTGAATATTCAAAATGTTTCATTTCTTATGGAATAAAAAACACGATTAAGTAAGTAACACGATTGGATTCCTATAAAATGAAAGATCAAACACGAAGATTGACATTTTACCCACCACCAGGAGAAATTTGAGACACATTGTTTTGATTCAGATATTGAATATTTCAGAACACAAAGGTGACATCCTGTGATAATTTAAAGGTGTGCTGGTCAAGGCTTTATCCAAGGTTTTCATTTCATCATATTCTGTTTTGTCTTTTGTATTTATTTATTTCTACTCTTCAAAGGTTTGACTCTACAAGTCCTCACCACGTGAATAATTCTAAAATCTTCCAGTCGTTAATTCAAACAGTGGAGTTGTTATTTGGCAGCAACAATATCATTATTGTGGGTTTGACAGTATTGAGACACTTCCCATTAGCCAATCTGAACAAGTTTTAACAGAAGACTGTATTAACAGATAAACCCTATTTACAATAAAAACAGTCTTAAGTCAGTTAAACAACAACTTTAATACTGATTCTACAGGTTCTGTCACACTGCAATAATAAACTGTGCTACAAACTAAACCAGGCCAAACCCAAAACCAAAACATGCTAGAGAGGCAGTCAGGAGGTCAGAGTTAGACTTCACTCAACAAGTCACGCAAAACACAGTTACATCATTATGCACAAATTTGACTCATCCATTTTACGTGGGTCTTAAGACTTACACTGTTTTTTTGCCTTAAATTAAGAGCACTGAGCGGTGCTAATTGCAAAAAATTAATAGACTCAGGTGTGACTCATCTTGAAAGTGTAAACTACACATCACAGACCAGAAGCTTTTACAGCTTAGTTTTGTTCACAACCGATGCAGCATTTTTCTACTGTTAAGTCCATCAGCAGCTTAGCTGTTATCAGTTTCACTTAACGGCTGACTAAAGATTGTGATTAGCTATTAGTGAGTCTTTGAGGAGACCATTTTGAAAAGCTTAATAATACAAATTTTTAAAACGTGTTCCTGCTGTCGTATCTTTAGATATGCAATGCCCTGTCAGAGTCTGCCAGGGAAGACAATGTGGCGAAGACTCCTGACTCCTTGTTCAGCTACCTGACGGGGCGAGTCAGGAACAACCTGCACATAGTTCTCTGTATGAGCCCAGTGGGAGAGCCCTTCAGGTAGGTTCTGATATTGTTTCTTACACCACACTGTGTCCTATATCAGCTGGTAACGGGCCTGTCGCCAGTGCACATTGTGTGCCCCCCATTATGCACCCCTCAACCTCCCAAAATTAATTTTCAAGTAAAAGGAAAAAAAAATACTCTGATTAGCAATTGCTGCATCTGCTGCAATGTGTGAAAATTCATAGTGAGCGTTCGAAGTTTTAACTTAACACTATTTTTTTCTCTCATGTATTTATTACAGTTTTAACAGTATCTAAGGAACATACACTTCATGACTAAACATTTACAGTATGTGACTGCCCCCAAAAATGTATGAGCAAGAAAGAAAGATTTGCATATTTATATTATACAATGACATATACGGTGCATACATTCCTTTGCTACCTTCACTTCAAGCAGTGTTTGTAAATGCACCTTCCAAGAAATCCATGAACGGGGTCGGAGATATGTGCAAAGTCCTTCCATTTTCCTCCAGTAATACATGTCCGTTTTCTCCAGACGAAGACAAGCTAATGATTCTCTTATCCATCTGTTTAATGATGGAGGAGTTGGACTCAACATAGTGCAATTACTTTTCTGGCCGGAAGAAGCCCAAAGTCAATTAAAAGTGTTTGTTTCCTTGTTACTGGAAACTCTTCTGGATAAAATCCAAGTATACAAACTGGCACTGCATGGGACATTCTTATTGACAATCTGTGAAAGGCTTTTATGATTTTTTTTTCCAAAGTAATTGAATCTGTAAGTATTCCCAAACACACTTTGATAGAGATCCCCTCCCCTCGAAACATTCACACAAGAATGTGGGATGTTCTGGGACATTTTATTGAGTTTAACGGGGGTTGTATGTCATTATCCTTTTATATTGCAATAATTTAAGACTTTTTTTATGGTTTGTCTTTGGCCTTTCAAACAGGCCATTTCCCAACCTGCTGTGCCAGTATTATTTGTGTATGCCTGTTGTCTAATGGTGATTCCTCAGAATTTATCAAGTCATAATTTGCTGGGATTATTCCTCGTTACTTCAGGAGTAATCTTAATACCAAGGTTCTTAAAACCTTCTTTAGTGGACATAAATTAGGTATATACTTATGTTTTTGTCTATCTTTCTTCTTCAAAAGCAGACGTAATGATTTGGATTTCTTTTTTTCATATCCAGAGAACAAGTTTTCCAAAAGATCAATTAAAACAGACCCTCCTTTAGATCAGTCAAAAAAAGGCATCATCAGCATATAATGAAATCTGGTGGTAACTTATTACAACACCATACACATATATGATCTTGTGCCAGAATGGCAAGAATATTCTCCTATATCAGGGTTTCGTGCTCTCCATTTATCAGTAAGTTTTAAATCTTTTATGTATTCCATTAGTGTTTTTCTAACTTGAGCATGGGTATTATCCACTTTGCTCAATCTATCCATCACTGATCTAAGGTACAGCTGAAGTCACTGCCTATAATGTAATGACCCTCCAAGGTGGACACCTCTATCAGAGGCTTCTTAAAAATTGATGGGTTTTTGTCATTAGGGCCATAATTGTTAACCAAATTCACTTAATGTAATAATATGTCACCCTGAACAATAATGTATCTGCCGCATGGGCCTCAGATAATCTTTGTGATGAGAAATGGTATTGACCTGTGTATAACCATGACTGACAAACCTGTTATTAGAGGCGTTAAGTACTTTTCCCAAACACTTTTAATCACTTGCTAATGACATAAATCATATTGCATTAAAAAACTATCCGAGATCTTACATATTGATTGTGATAGGCACCAGCCTCTCACAAAATAAAATACAACTGCATTCTATCCAACAATATTTATAAAATGTAATATATAGAATAAATTGTAAGTATCTACAACATTTCCATCATTTCCAAATGTTGTTTTTAATGATACTTAAGCTCTTAAAAGAAAAAAAAAAATAACAGACTGGCTGGAACATTTTCCCGACTCCACTTTTTTCTCTTATCTTCTCTCTTTGAGAATCCTGCTCTCTCTTGTCTCACACTGTTCTGACCTGCAGTCCTCAATGAGTACATTAACACAGATGAATAGCCCTGCTTGTACCACCATAATTAGAGCAGAAAATTTCATCTGCTAATGTGTTTGGCAAGGTACTCACTGTGCACATACACCACACAGTACATAACGGTCTGCTGGGTAAATGAGAACGCAGCACACAGAAGCCCACACACTCAAACACCTCAGCAGGTTTTGTTGTAAGGAGATAGAATCATGTCTGCCACCTCATGTCACATCGCCATGTTGTGATGAAGCTGGGCTCTAGTTGTGAAGAGCAACATTCTGATCTACAACAGACAATGGAAATCAAATGCTGTCAAATCATCATCAAATCCAAAGTCATTTTTATCAGTTGCACATTCAAATTACAGCATGTTCAAAAGTTAATGCGTATGTATACATTTTCTAAATTGAAAAGATGAGTACCCGTCTAGCATCAGTGATATTGGTGAGGTGCCAAAGGATGCTCAAAGACAATACTCCAACCATAGACTAAAAGAGACTACAGCTAGCATTTTGTTATGCAAGCCTGTGTTGTAGAATAATAAATAAATGAACCTTGAAAGGACAATGCAAGCGAAAGAGCTGCTCTGTTGTCCCTGTAATATTGTCTCTGTGTGTTTCCTGCATTAGACCAATCCTGGTAATTAATTTTTTAAATCTGAATAAACCAAACTTACATTTTATGCCAATTTTGTCTACCAATTCTTATTGAGTAAACTGAAGGAAATAAGCTGCCATGCAAAGCAGTGTTTTCTGTGGAATTAGCTGAAACTCACCATGGGCTGCAATATGATTGTGTTCTGCGCTGCATTAAGCTTTCAGTAGTTTTTGAGTGTAAATGGTTCATTGATTGTTTTCGCTGCATAGGATATTTCAACTTCCATTTTACCTTTTGCAGCATTACTGTATTTTGAGCTCTGTTCTTTAATGTTAGTGGTTTTGCTCTTGTGTGTGTTCATTGGGCCCACTGTAATAATAATGCCCTTTTAATTACAGAAAAAAAGGATACATTTGAAATACACTAGTGCTCTTACATCCCTCAGATACATGTAATTATGCCATATAGGTCCTCTCAGTAGCTCCTCAATATTACATTGAGGACAGTGGGTCGTGTCTCACCGTGAATCAGTGTACTAATGGCTGATTGACGCACAGTGTCGAGCAAATGAGGTCTAGTAAGCTGGGTGATACTGTAGCAAAGACCTGAGGCTCGCTGTAATTGGAAATGACAGGGTGGATGCTGTGGCAGAGAGGGGTCAGCTGACTGCACACACACGGAGGTGGCACACACGCGCACACACACTTTTCATTCTTCACTCTCTCTCGTTCCTGGCCTTACACTCACACGTGCACGTACACACTTCCTTCCTCACAGAACGTCTCTTTCCCTCCGTCTTTTTCTGATTCACTCACTCACACTCACGGCATGGATGTAATTAGTGGCACAGGGTAGTGGTCACACATAATGCTGCTAATTGGGCTGGCAGGCACCATTACCCAGAGCTAATCACTATTCTCTGGGTGACGAGGCGTCCTGGCCCTCTGACCACTAGCTGCTAGCAGTGGTCACATCATATTGCCAGAGCTCATGGAGCCTTGCTACACCAATTAACCAGCTAAACTCACTGACTCACACTGCAGATCTTGAGCATACTCCACTTTGCCGTATTTTTAGGTAGGGCTTTTCAGTCTGTCTCATGCTGCTTCAGGCTAGCCAGTGTTCTTACTCATCTGTGACATCTAACCAACTACAGGGCGGGCTGTCATACTTCTGACAGTATCCTTGAGTAAGACACTCACTTCATCCCTACCTCTACCACTTGACAGACTGTGTGCTCACAGAGCTGTAATGGGGATCGTTATCCCCATTTGGTGAGTACCCAGTGCTAGTCAACCGTACCAGTGAGTGGCGCAAAGATGTCCTGCTGGTGTCCCAAGGTTTTAGTGGCCGCTGCTTTTGATGTTTCCTACCTCAGTATGACTGAAGTCTCTTCAACCTTCCCTTTGACACAGTGAGACCTTTAAGAGCCCTATGAAATGCATCTCGCTCATCAGAGCCTTGGGGGTAGCCAACCTGTGAGTGCAGCAGCCTTTGAATGGGAGACAGACAGACAGACAGACAGAGAGGGATTCCTTTCTGGAATGAAGGTAGTAACCTGAAAATGGTTGAACTGGAACATAGAGCTTTTTTCCCCATCGAACATGACCTGACTGTAATTGCATTTGCATGACTCTGAACCAGACCTCATTTCAAATGAGGGTTTTGTAGCCCCTGCTTGATTTAGCTTCAACTGTCTTGTAATGATAGAGGGCAGTAGCCTTCTATTTGTATTGTTTTCATAATGGTTTGTCATAAGTTCATATGCTCTTTGCAAAGAGATAATTGTCCAAATGGTCATTTGCTATGATTGGTTTCTGTTGTTTTTACAGGCAGTTTTAGGACTTTCCATTTTTTATTGTTGTGCAAGTGACCACCTGATTTACCTCACTTACAAGTGATTGCTGGAGCACAGAAGTTTCTTGGGCCATGTTTCCCAACATCAGTTTATCTTTGAAAGCGTGTCTACAAACACTCATTACATTTTTACACCAATCATTCAAAGCAGCATTAAAGTGCCCTGTCTGCGGTGCTGCAAAGGACGATTAAATGATTTTGAGTCGACACGGCTAATTTGACTGTTAACTAGTCACAGACTTTCCCACAGTATATTATTGACTGCTTCGCCTGGAGTAAAGATTGCCTCCGCTAACATTAGAAGAAATTACTACAAAACTATAATATTAACCTTTAGGGAAATAACCGAGGCACTTCATCATACAGCAAAGGCCACATACGTATTTATTGAGTGAGGATACTGTGTAGACTATCACGTTGTAACTAAATTGATCACAGCAATCAGTCTAATTCAGCAAAGGCTGTAACTCATGACAATGTTGACAAAAACAGAGACCGTCAACGTTTTGTGTATTTTTACATTTACACTAATTTACATTTGTTTGACATTTTCACCTTTATTGGATTGTTTTTACAACGAAGAAATGGACAGGAAACAGAAAGGGAGAGCGACAGAGAGAGTGTATCACATGCAACAAAGGTCCCCAGCCTGATTCAAACTGGATTAACAATGCAGAGGATTAACAAAAGATTAAACAAATTAGTTGGTGTCAATTCCATCAATGATACTTACTAATTATTTCATGACTAATTTATTATTTTAAAGAAGACCAACTGCTGCCAGTATGGCCAGGGATGATTATAGCAACCAATAATTCTGCCATTGTACATGCAGGCATGTGAGTCTTGTATTAAGACAGACTTGAAAAAATCCAAATCTATTTTATCCTTGAAGTTGCTCTTAGGCTTCTGTAAGTTTGTACAAGGCACTTTTTGATCTTCTGATCTTCTAAGAGCATTCAAAGTTACTCCACGTTTTGGAAGCACCTTGCAAATTTCAGGAGATACGTAGGAAGAGTTTAATAATTTTTAAAAAGTTTTTAGGAAAAAGGCCCAGCGTCTTTTCAGTCCCCTGTCCTCACCCATGTTTTGTTCTGCGGTGTACTTTGGGTGTTAGATACAGTTTATCAAACTGGAATTTAACTGAACCTAACTTACCTGGTCAATTTTCCAGTGTGGGTATTAACATATTCATCATTTGCAGATAATGAGATGACCTTTTGTCAAACTTTGAAGGGGAAAGAATGGAGAAAAATCAGAGAAAATCTCTTCTTAAAAGTCTCTTTTCTCTGGCCTTTTTTAGTTTGAGCTCTCTCTTCAGTCACTTTACAGTCGCCACCTGTCTGACTTCTACTAATCTTCCTCTGTGGATAAATGGCTCTATTCAATTCACTAAACACCTGTCTCTGTTCTATCGCAATGTCACTCATCTGATTTCGTGTGTGTCTGTGTGTGTGTGTCCATCCAGACTGTTGGCAGAGAAAGGCAGTGAATTGGGGGAGCAGGTGAGCAAGCTGCGTAATGGCCTTTTCAAGATCAGTGACACATGGGAAAAGGTGAAGGCCATGTCTGTGGAGCTGGAGGAGGCCAAGAAGCAGGTGGCCCCAGTTCCAGACACAATGTGACGAGTACCTGTCCGTCATTGTGCAGCAGAAGGTGTGGGCTGACAAGAAGCAGAAGGTAAGTCTTGGATACTATAGTACCTTACCTTGTTAGCTGTCCTACTTTTGTATGAAATATACTGTTGGACACCCATTTTACGTCATGATCTTTGTGGCAAAAAAGACTCACAGAAACAAGCCTCTGCCTTTTACACAGCATGACGAAGCTGCATTGCATTAGTTACTATGGAGAACTTATCACGTGCTGCTCATAAAACATGCTCCCTGGTAAGAACTTTGTGAATATGTTTATCTGTGTGCACATGTATTTGTCTGGATGGTTTCTATCCACATGAGCAATCTTGGTCTTTTTGGTTGGTCCACCACTTTGTTCCACACTGAAATGTCTCAACAACTCTTGGATGATTGCCATGACATTTAGGATTCAAATATCCATGCTTGCCAGAAGATAAATCCTGATGACCTTGGTGTTCCCTGACATTTTACTTCGCACTACCAGAGGTTTGCACTTATCCAGTGAAATATCTCAACATCTACTGGATAGATTGGCACAAAGAATTGCAGAGATTCGTGGTTCCCAGATGATGTATGCTGATGACTTAACCACCACGCACATTTTACCATGCTAACGTGCTGAGCTAAGATTGTAAATATGCTAAACATACCTACTAAACATCAGCGTGTTAGCATTGTCATTGTGAGCATGATAGCATATTAACATTAGAGTTTAGCTCAAAGCACCATTGTGCCAGAATGCAAACTTGCACATCTGTTAGCCTGACTTTCTCCTTCACCGCTCCTGCCTCATCAGTTAAACTTTGGTAGCACAGTCGCTCAAGCTGAGAAGCTCTAAAAAGATTTGAATTCATATTCAGTATTCAGTGTGGCCATTCTGGATGAAAAGCCAAGTAATGAAATGTTTTTTCTTTGACACAGTGTTAGCAAGGGCAAGGCAAATCTGTGAGTCTTTGTCACTTTCCTAAGGAGAATCCTCTCAGCATTCACAAAGATAAGTCTTACAGATACAATCAAGAATTGTCAAGTGGATGTCCTCTTCAAAGGTCAAAGAAGCCAAAATGTAAAGAGCAGCCAGCAGAATTTGTTCATCTAACTGTCTGGCCCTCATTTTACCAGAAAAAAAAAATCATAAATTAAAATGTGACTCACTGAGAATTAAACCCTGTCGACATCCATTCACCTATTTTCTGCCTTTTCTCATTTACTATGGAGTCTCTTGAATTAAAACGAACATGACAAAGATCAAGTCCCATGGCTGCCCCCCAGCACTGGTGCAGACAGTGATGCAGGCCATCGTGATCCTCCAGGGCAGAGAGCCCACCTGGGCGGAGGCCAAGAGCCAGCTGGAAGAGAGACAGCAGCAGGATGAAGGGATGAATAAGGGAAGGAAATTGAAAGGAGAGATGTAGGGAGACAGAGCCATTTGGGCCTGACAGAGAGGAGATTGGGAGTGTGGCAAAGAAACACAGAGAAAATGGGAGAGCTAAAGTGCCCTAAAAATGAGCAGAGTAAAACCTGACAAGTCCAGATTGTGTACAGTCACACCGTGCACAGAGAGGAACAAGGGGGAAAGGTAGGATCACTCGTAGTATTTTCAACCCGGAGTTTATTTTTTGCCATCTTCATTTGCATATCATGCCCAAATTGTTGAATCGGGGGCCATTATCTCTGTGGGAGGAGAAGCTAAAATGTCAGCTGAATGATTGTCTAAAATTAGGATTGCATTCATTGAACTCCTCTCAACCCAAGTCATTTGCCGATACATGAAAAGGTTCGAGAGTTGCAGGCCAGAATGTGAGCCGAGCTTTGGAATACTGGTGCTGTTGTATTGGCTGCAGAATACAGAGCGCACCCGTATTCCTTGGGCTTTATCAAAGTGCCAATTTTCATTCAAAAAAACCTGATCTGTCAGTTTAGGAAAGACAAACAATGAATAAAATAGAGCAGCATAGCATTTTTTATGAGTAGCCCTCTCGTTACCCTTATTGCTATAACCTTCTCCGTAGACATCTCCCATAAAACTGACATATTCATCTTGTTTGACACCTAATGCTTTAGGATTTTTTAAATGCTCCTTTCCTTCCCCTTGCCTGTGGATTGCAGCCACAACTTATTTTTATTACCTCCGCCAAGGAGGTTATGTTTTCTGTTCGATTTGTCTGTTTGTGAGCAGCATTACGGAAAAACTACCGGCCTGATTTTCATGGAACTTGGCGACAGGGTGTAGCTTTAGCCAAGGGAGAAATCATTACATTTTGGAGCAGATGCAAATTACAGGGCGGATACATGAATTATTTTTTCACTTTCATTAACATTGTGAGATAGGGCATTTGGCCAGAAAGCAGCAGTTATGGAGCCCTCGAAGAGAGTGGATACAGGAGAGAACCACTGCCATCGCCACAATGGTTACAGTGCTTTTTACTCTAACTAAGGTATGGCTATGTAAATACACACATGTCATGCAAGTGATTATACTATATATACTATATTACCATATTATACTAAAAATAATTTTGAGACTATATCCAGACATACATTGTGGTTGTGCTTGCAGATTTGCATATCATAAGAGTGGACTATTGGCGTTCTCCAGGAACCCTTCTAGTGAATATTTATTTATATTTTTTGGCTTTACAAAGAGGATTACAGGAGGTGAAAATTCACTGTTAAGATGTCGAGATACAAAGTCACTCATCCACAATATCATCTTAAGTTCATTTTTTAATTAGATGCTGATTACAAAAAAAAGAGATCTGATTTATGGAAAAATAATTTTCTCAAGTGCTGCAAAGTATAATGAAGTTTGCTAGCGCACAGGTGAAATGTCTCCCCTCTGACTCACTGAGCTAAATTTTCATCTTGATGATCACAGTCCCGTAACGATGGAGCCGTTGGAAGAAACAGATAAAAACACATAAAACACAAAGCACTCGGGTGATTTGGGGAGATCACAAGCAAGGTCATAAAACAAGGAAATATTTCTCTCCTTACGAGAACAACTCAGATTAGGAAATTAATCAAACTGATAGTTACAAAAGAAAGTAACAGAGAAAAAATATTTCTACTGTTCCCTGCTCTGTGTGCCCTTGAAATTTGAAGTAAACTTCAAGTGCAAAGACACAAATTAAGCCAACAGAGCTTCCACTGTCGCACTCTGAGTGACTTTGGCCTTCCTGCGTTTGTTGTTAACAATATGACTGATGATGATGATGAACGGTTATGAAACTGCAAACAGAGGCACAGCTTCATAACTGCAGGCATCAGAGTCTTCGAAATCCGCTCTAATCTTCTGTCCTGAGTGATAGCAAATAGGAGAGGCGAGCAGAGGAGAGGAAATAAACAAAACATTTACAGCTTTTATTCTGAAGTGAGTTTAATCTAAACATCTTTCTGGTAAAAAATAACCCATGTTCTAATGAATGTGTGTGACTGAATATTCTGATGGCTATTTGCTTGTTATGTGTCTTTTTGCAAACAGATCATGTGACCTTTGGCTTTGCTTTTACTTCTTGATGTTGTGTATTGTTAAGCTTCATACACAAAAATAAGTTGCCTTGATCAAGTTATAGAGCCTTCTCTTGTTCAAGATAGCAACTGATGTTTACAACCAAGCCCTGAAGCACATAAATAATATAGAGATGAAAACAGCCAGTCTTGACTCAGCCAGTTTGCTAATTAGGTCAGTCTAGACATTACTATTGTTTTGTCTTTACTGTTGGAAAAATACATTTCTGGAGCAAAATCATGGGCATGTCCAAGCTGTCCGTTTCACTGCAGGGACTTTATTTCAGTTTTCCATTGAGAACATGGAATACAGTAAAATCTCTTGTACATTTAGAAGCTATTTTACAACAGTGCCTACCCTTCCATCAGTGTCTCTGTATAGACAGACACTCAGACCTATGTATTGCTTTTACATTTACAGCTCAATTTGTGCCACCTGTAGTGCAACTCTCGCTACACATTTCCCTTAACGTCATATGCATTTCTTGCTGCCTGTAAATTTTGCTTTGCATTGCGTGATGCAACTGCATTTGGTGCATTTGTTATTAAGCAACCTAGAGCAGTTTTTTCCCCCAGTGTGAGCAAGTGAGGAGCAACAAATCAAAGGCTTGGAGCAGTTGAGGGTTTTTTTTTTTTTGTTTTATTACAGAATGCTTTGCGCAGGGAGCAGAACCTGCTGCAGATTCAATTCATTCTTTCACCGCACTTTCTCTCTTTAAAGCTGTTTTGCCTCAAACATTGACAGGTTGAGGAAGGTAATCAGTGTATTGGAAACATGAGAACATGAGCCCATGTACAGACATTTATAATGGAAAACAGATTGTCTGAGCTGCTATCAGCTGAGGCATTGCCGTGAAGTGCATTATGGTCATATTTTCAGAAGGCTCTTGATATTTGAAGGGATTTACTTTGACTGGATATCAGATAAGCCATCAGTAGTGGAAAGCCAGGGAAAGCTATGTAGAAAGTTTACAGGAGCTAATATATCCTTCCTGTTTTCCAAAAATACTGCAACTTCTGCTTTCTCTTTCTTTCTGATCTCTTTCCAAACTCTGTGCATATGTGTGTGTATAGGGTCTGTGTGGCATGTTTGTGGCCTCCCCTGTAGTCTGTAGCTCCACTTATACTGAGCAGTTTATTGCAGTGACAATCTGAACAGGAGCTCAATCAAAATGAAAATGCCTCATTGAATCAAATTAGCTCATTCTGGAATTTCCCAATTTTGAAGTGGCTGATTGAAAGATTTCATAATTTGTATAACAAATGAAAATGTCTAATTATTTTCTGACATCACCTTTCTGAAGATTTCCAAATTATGGTGGGTGTTTTGCCCATTTTATGTCTCCATACCTAATGAAATTGTAGATACCAAAGCAGTGAAACTAAGTGTCCAACACTCAACACATTCTTTAATTTGCTTGAGGTGGATTGCTGACCCTGAAAGTGAAGATTTTCTGTCATTCTCAAATTGATTTACCGGTCTGCGCTAGTAACAACGCAGGAAGTTTAGTTATTGTTTTCTGAAGCTGTTGCAAATAAGATAAGCACAAAACAATAATTTATTAGCAGTAGGTCAAACACTTGACTGACAATATGTGAGTGGATTTGACTAACTTGGTCCGATTAAATTGGTCCCTTAAAAAATGATTTTATTTAGTTATCATCTCCACACTTTTGCAGACAAAGCCATTTAGAGTAATTACATTTTGGAAGAAGAAGCAGTCTGTGTAGCTGAAGTCTGTGTGACATTTTTTTTTTCAACAAAGTGGCCGTGTTGTCTGAAAGAGAGGTGGCTGCAAAGATTTATGTACTATCAAAGAGGGAGATTGAGAGGGTCGGACAAAGGAGAATGAGTAAGTCACCTCACTATTTTTCCATCCCGATCTTTAGGTCATCGCTGTTCTCATCCTCCTCCCTGTTTTCAAAACGTCCTTCATCTCCGCAGAACCTCTCCTCTGTCTCCTATCTTTTCCCTGGCCAATTTTTTCCCAGTGTGTGCCATTCAGACAGTTTCTTCCTCTTTCGCCTTTCTGACCTTTCATCCTCTCTCTCTCTCTCTCTCTCTTTCTCTCTCGCTCTCTCTCTCTCTCTCTAAGTCTTTGCTCTGCTTCATTGCTCCCACTTCATTCAGCTGCCAGTTCACAATGTAGCCACAGCGTGACATTTCGGGACAATTGAGTTGTGGCAGTTATAGATTGCGACCGCAGCGTTTCACAGTGACGTATTTGTCTAATAGCCGACTCGTCTGTTCCCTCTGACTTGCCAATAATCAATAACCCTCTCTGCTTCTTTGTTCATCCATATTGCCATCCATTGCGGTTCAAGTATTAGTAGAAGTATCTCTGCAACTCCATCTCATGTGATTATGAAAATTAACAAACTCCGCAGAGATAAACCCTGCTGTGCTTCACATCAGCCTGTGTC
The DNA here is from genome assembly GCA_037975185.1 of Centropyge bicolor. Classification (NCBI taxonomy): domain Eukaryota; kingdom Metazoa; phylum Chordata; class Actinopteri; family Pomacanthidae; genus Centropyge; species Centropyge bicolor. The sequence goes on from JBBMOC010000030.1 coordinate 943,770, forward strand.
ATTGTGGATTGCCCCTCATTTCCACTCTGTCTGGTAAACCTGATAAACTTGGATTTTTTTAAAACTACACTGAAGCAAAACAGAATTAAATAGCTTTTTTTTTTAATTATTATTCTTTTTGTTTCCACTGTACCTACATTTAAAACATGTGACATTGTTATGGCTTTGTACAGAGCTTGCAGTTTAGAAACTTACATTTCTGGTGTGTGTGCTAAAAGAGGCAACTGGCTCACCCTGAGGTTTCAGAGCAGCTGGAAAACAACAAACACACCATGTTCAAGATCAGTTCGCTACCAGAGAGGTCACATGTAAGGACGAAGGTATTGATGACGGAGAAGGGAAAAATAGGAGTTTGGAAAAAGTTACAGAAAGGACAAGAAGAGGACAGAAGGAGAGAGAAAGCAGCTGGATTAAAGGGCAGAAAAGCTGCAAGAATTGGTTGATGAAAGAGTGAAAATAGAAGTAGAAGGAAGAGGGGGAGGAGAGGGGGAAGAGTTAATAAAAAATGTCAAGTTAGTGCATGACCTGAGGGAAAGGTTAGATGGAATGAAAGAGACTGGGCAGGATATTACCCAATCCTTTAAAAAACGTTGTATGGATGACATATCTGACTTGTTATATGCTTGTAAAATGTTACATCTTTGATAATCTCATAATTTAATTTATATATGATTTGGTTACGTGCAAGACTGCAACAGTTGCTCAAGAGTGTATGCTGCCAATAGACGAGTATAGAGTAATGTAAGTATTTAACTGGTAATTAGATGCAAATAAGATAGAAAGCTATTATTTCCCAAAGCTGTTATAATCAATGTTTTTCATATACAAGTGACTTTAGGTAATGTGAAAGGGGTTGCTTGAAGTGCTTGACCCACAGAGAATTACTCTACTTAAATATAATGCAACATTTTCTGTTTGCTAAAGAGCCAGTAATTTCCCTCAGGAGCTGGTGGAGACCAAAACAGAGCTTGAAGAAGAGCTAATATTGGACTTGTAAACTGATGTGCAAATCAGCAACTGCTTGCTTACAGACACACACACAGACAGACAGAGCCATGAACTATATGACTTGCACTGATACCATGAAGATGTTATGTGTCTGTACCAAGATTTAGAAAAGAGTTTAAAAGCATAGGTGTACCCATATGTCAGACCAGAATGATAAGGCACCTCATTTATAAATATATGTGCAGATTAAATTAGTTAGACAGCACCATAATTGATGTTATTTGTCAACCCTGCCAAAAAGCTGCTCATATTATACTTCGGACACATGGCAACTCTGAAGTTTGTTGATACTGACAATGGGTAATTGATACTGATGGTGATGATTTCATGTGATATGGATTTTGATTGTTGTTAATGTTTGTGATTATCTATCTACATATGATCTTTTTAATAAGTAGGAGGACATGGAAAAATGAAGGGAGACTTAACAAAACAGGGGCTGGGCCGACAGACGGCTGAGCATGTCAGGAGTGTGAGAAAATGTGAGAAATAAGGTGAAGAAGAGGGAGAAAGGAGACAAATAAGTGAAGGAGGACAGAGGGCGAGGGATGGCAAGTAGCCATAGCAGGAGGACATACGCAGCAGGAAGAGGGATGAGGGAAATGAAAAGGTGGGCAAAGGGGGACTGATTGAAGATGAAAACTTGTGCTGAGGTCAGTAGAAAAATAGTCTTAAAAAGTAAAAGGCAGAAACAAAGAGGAAGGGGAGAGCTGAGGGAGGATCAGTAAATATTTGATCATAAATTTGTAAGACATTAAATGTAAACCTCGAGACAAATGAAGGCTGTACTCACAAGGTACTCTGATACACACTGGTACATTGTACTCGTTTTTTCATAGACTGTTCAACATTTCCCAAACTCACAGTATAAAATAGTAACAGTAATTCACTTGTGGATTGTTCTACAGACTTAAAAAAAAACACATGAAACCTGCAGAAACTATTGACACAAAATGAAAAAGACGTGCAAACTCTACAACCCAAGAATACAGAGCAAAGATTTCAGGAGAGAATGACTATTTAACACAACTGGGTATTGTAGAGGTGCACTGTGGAGGTGGAGGGTAGACTAGAGCAAGACTAATTTCCACTGCAGCAATGCTGACGGATGGACTAAAGGAACCTTATTTTACCCTATAAATTTTTTATTCCTAGATCCTCCAAACTATTAGCTGCTTCCCCTTTGTTCCCTTTCTCTGCCTCTCCACCTTTCTTTCTTTCCCCTCACTCAACCTCTCCTAAGCTCTCTGCTGGGATCAAACTTTTAGAATAGCTCTGACTTTGTTCTAAGTCAGCTTGTTCTTAAAATTACAGAACAGGCTGTGGCAATTCCATTATGAAATTGTACCCATAAAGAGCACCATGCTTACCCTTGGACTGTAATAGTAACCCACCTGCATGTACACTGCACATGTGTTGCATGTTCTACTAATGAGAAGCAAGATGTTATAATAACAGAGTTAAACCTCTGTAATACTGTGCTGATATATCACATTGATTATGCTGATTTGCATTAGTATATTTCTGTATTGAATCTATTGAATCTATCTTAATTTAAATGACCTTTCCTTCAGGGTTATTTGTTTTGCACTGGCTTGTGTTGCTGGTGTTCGTTTTGGTTTATTTAGCTGTAGCTTTGGCTTGATCTTGAAAATCAAGCAGATACACAGTAATTTAAACTGTCAGACTTGCAAACTTTAAAGGTTTATTGCTTAAGATTCCTCAAAATGTAATATGTACTGAGACAAACAGCAGCCTCATGAAAGCTTGATGCAGTGGCAAGGAATTGTGTCTTTGATGAAGGAGCCTTACATGAATTATGACTTAGAGACTAGAGAGAAAGGAGTCATGTGAAATTAAGATGTTTCAGATATAACCTTAGAACTGTGGAGCACAACTTGTATCCTTTGATCTTGGAAGCTCAGTACAATGTGCCTTTACAGTTACAGAACATTCAGTGTATGTTTGGAGCTACGCTTGACTGAATAAAATATGCCTTTGGAAGAGATGCATGTCATTCGAGGACACTGCCTCCCAACCTTTTTGATGCGTAACCCCTAATAATGAAGGCATGTCTACTTGGGACCTTGTTACTGGTTGAATATGTCAGTGAGCTGTGAGCAGTAAAATCAGAGCTTGATTATTTCTTCTTTGTTTTATTTGAATAATTTTTAAAGGCCTGAAGATGTAAAATTATCCAATTATTCATGTGGAGAAAAAAGCAAAGATGAGAGAACTCTACCAGAATGATGTTGGTTTTGTTCTACTTTCCCATGCTGTTTAAGATTTTGTTGGTGGTTCAGATTCATGTTGCAACCCTTCATAGATTGAGTGATTCTTCTAGGTAACATGTGTGTACGTTTATACTCTGAAGGTACTCGTGCCGTGGTCTCCTACAGGTTCACAAGCTGCTCTTCAGCTTCCAGATGTGTGCCTACACAGCACGGCGAGTCCGGCTTCTCCCTCCTCTGAGGACTTGCAGGAAAACACAGAACACACACTCACAAACATCTTGTTTTGTTTTTTTGTTTGATTTGAGGTAATTCAACAGGACAAAGCTTTTATTTTCAAAGGCTTGGAAGACTCTTGATGCCCCAAAAGGCATGCCTATGTGAATTCATATGTGGAACTGTGTCGAAGTTATGCTTCCCTTCATTCACACTGTTAGAAGATAACTTTTCCATAACTACAGTAGGGGTGGTGAAAAAAAACGATTATCGATTAATCGCGATTATGTTATGGACGAGTATGAATCGCTTATTAAATTTTCAAAAATTGATTATTTTTGGCATTCTTTTATTTTGGAAAAATGATATCCTGCGGTCAACGGAAGTTGAACGTAGCGAGTGTGCCCAGTTCCTCAAGTGCGTGGAGCAACTAGAGCGAGTGAGCAGTATGCCGGCTTATTAAAGTGGCGTGACTGGTGCCTAAGCTATGCCTATGCGAATTTCCCCATGGGGATGAATAAAGTATCTACCTACCTACCTACCTACCTACCTAAGCTAGTAAAGCTACAACAAGTTTTGCCATTTCAGTTTTCATGAAGATGCAAAGCATTACAAAGCTGTGAACATAGAAAGTTCCAAAGCTGTTTTGTTCTACAGCGAAAAAAAACTCAAAATATGGACATTAATTTGCAAATGTGGACATTTGTTTTAAGTTAAAATAAATAATTCAGAAGTTACAACTACACTACACAGAAAGTGCTTTGAGTTGTTACTCAATAAAAGTGAAGTTGAGTTATTCAGCAACTGACTGTTTTTAATAGTGCAATAACTTTGTGACATATTTTAGGTTACTGTTGCCAAAGGACAATCAATAATCGATAATCGAGAATCGTTAATAATCGAAAATCGGTTGATAATCGAATCGGGACCTCAATAATCGTAATCGAATCGAATTGGGAAGTTAGACAGATTAACCACCCCTAAACTACAGTGGATGCCAGTGAATTTCTCAGTATCTCTTGGACAAAACTTCTGCTGTATGATTGATGTGTTGTTTTATCTTCCTCATTGATAAACTGATGGATTATTGGGATCACTTGTTGCTTGATAGAGCAGTTCAAATGGTTGATTAGTTGGGGCAACACAGAACCTTTGTTTTACCATCTGGTTTGTGCGTATTGTTGGCGATTTCTATTGTTTTGCTGCTGCGGCGAGAATATTCCTCCCACAAATAACAGTAAAGTTGGAGTGAATTCAGGTGTGAGGGCAGGTGTATGAGTGTGTTGGTGTCTTCATCATGCTTTTCCTACTGTGTCTTGAAAAGTTTTGAGGTTTTGCTGTAAGGTGGGTTGAGTCATTCAGGAGAAAGACTGTTCATATTGCCATCTCTTCTTCTATACAATGCGATTACACATAAACAAATCGGATTAGCAGTCCATTCTGTGTGTGCTCTGAGAAAAAAAATAGTTATTGAATACAACAAAACAAAGAGGCTCAGACCACACAGGACTATTCTAGCTAATCAGCAGGTGGTGTTCATTGTTGTGCACAGGACAAGGGGAAGGGGAGGGGAGATGGGGGGAGTCAGAGGGACAGTAATCTGGTTAAGGTGTATTCGCATTGTGAAAAAGAAGAGATGGCAGAATCAACAATCTTCCTCCAAAATGACTTTCCCCTCTGTAAGTGTTACACACAGCACAGACACAACACCTGTATGCTTGCTGTGTTTGATTAAAAAAAGTCCCCTGCAGCGTATATATATTGTAGCCTGCCCTGGTGATGATGAATACATGTCGTCTTCTCTGCTTTCTCTGACAAATGAGGATCTTTTCATGGCTGCTTCACTGGAGAGACAGGAGAGCGAGAGAGCGGAGTGTGGGTTTGTGGGATATGTGTCACTCACTTCTGTTGCTTTATTCCATCAGTGGGAATTAGATTTGACAAAGTTGAGTTCAATATTAATGTGATCACAGGAGGGTTTTGCTGCTGCCAAGATTTCTTCTCCTTTCAGCTTCCAGTCGAGTCTAGTGTTTATTTAGCTAAGTTAATGATGTAGGGCCTTGATTCATGACTCACGGTAACTCACCCAGTTTGACGAAAGTTTCCCTGTTACATGTTTTTAATGAGAACACATAATAAACCCTGACCTTATATTCACTTGACTTTTTCTAAACAATTTCTCACTTGCTCTCTTGTTTTACTTCACAGTGTCCATCCATTTCCCCTCTTATTTCCCAGCAGCCCTCGGTCAGAATTCCCCGGATTTTCCCCCTCCTCCTCTAGGTGATTGGGAGCTGTAACGAGCTGCAGGAGATGCTGATGTCGTTAACTCTCTGCGTCAGCACCGCATCTCCTCATCACCTCCTTTATTGTCCACATCGGCTCTCGCTTTGTGGAGCCTCCTGCTCTTTACTGCTCTTCAAGCTGTGAGTGTCAGCTGTTATCCCATCAATCCCTGTTGCTTCCTCTGTCTTGTTCTTCTCTCTCGGCCCATGTGGCTGTCTCTCTATCTCTCTCTCACTCTGCCTCTGGCTGTCTGACTGAGCTCTTCCTCCCACCCACCCACACACTCCACCATAAGCCCCCCTTTGATTAACTCTGATGGCTAAAATGGTCACCAGAGACGGAGGAAAATGCCACAATGGTGCTGAAATTCTCAGTTGTTGAGTTTAAGTTGAGAACTGTTTCAACACGAAATTAAACAAACGTTTCATGCGTCAGTTGTCTAATTCTGTTTGATTGCAGCTCACTCGAAAACTCAGCATCTCGCAAAATCCCATCACAGTGTTGCTATTACGTGTCAAGTGAGTTACACCGTCTTGGCTCATCTGTTCTCATTTTCTCTGCCCTCTCTCCAGGTTGCAAAGGAATCCACCGGCAGGACTCCTCTGATCTTTGTTCTGTCTCCTGGGGCGGACCCCACAGGAACCCTACTGCAGCTAGCAGAGGCCTCTGGCAGGAGGAAGCACTTCCATGCTCTCTCTCTGGGCCAGGGACAGGCCCAATTGCCAAGAGCATGATAGAGGTGGGTGTCGAGAACGGTACACACCGTGTTTGCTCTGTCTTCCTGCTCTTCTTCCTCCGATTCACTCTGTTCCTCGGCAGCGTTGTTTTTTTTCTCCCACATCTTTCTTTTAGGCTCAAGTGTCATTTGAGCTTGACAAAGTGCACAAAATACTTGATGAATATTTGATTGATCTGGCTTATTCAGATGAATCTTTCACTGTGCGTATCGACCCACTGTTCCCCTTCTCTCTAATGCTCATCAGCATGATTTGCAGCTATTTATTAAACCAGTGGAGGCCTGACTGTCAGTTTCTGTGGTTTGTTGCTTTTCAGACACGCCTGTCTGTAACTAGGGAAATGTCACTGTTATACATCAAGCAATTTGTTTGTTTGGTGAAGTCGATTTTTATTGTCTTTCCTTTGATTCATTTTCATCCTTCCGTATCTCCCCTCATCTTTGCCTTCGAGGAATAACACTCATAACGACCTCGGTACAAGTGGCACACAACCGACTGCTACTACCATCTACAGTAAGAATTAAATCATCCATTACTGCTACTGTATTTTCTGACAAAGTGTTTTAGTGATTCTAAAGAAGTGTTTTAATATTTATCAATGAAACATGCTTCTACTGAAAGTCAACGTACCAATATTTACAAAGTCTGGGTTTGATGATCCCACTAAAACCACACACAAGGGCTGGTCAAGCCAAGGGCCACTTCCTCACTGTTCAGAGCCAATGCAGACTTGGATACAGTCAAAGTCAGCACCTACTGAAGGCAAAGCACCTCATGTTTCTCAAAGACATTCATGAACATGGGCAGCTGTGGTAGCTCAGTGGTTCAGACACATACCACGAAACGCCCCTGTTTCCTGGTTCCTGGATCCTGGTTGGGGACCTTTGTCACATGTCTCTCTCTTGTTCCCTCTTTTTCCTGTCTGTATGAATCTTGAATGTGCAGATTAGACGTCATTTCAGCATCAGAAGCTGTCCATAAGATGACCAGTCGCCTCTATTTCTCCTGGAGTTGGACAAGCAGGTGAAACACCTCAATGTGCAAAAGCGTCAAGTGTCTCCAAACCATTATAGTTAAATGTGTTTTTATTGTCTTAGAAGACAGAATAGTAATCCCAAACAATCTTCCCCCATAGTGTTAATGAACATTATCATCTCCTTATGTTTTTCACAGCATCCTGCTGGAAACAAAGACGCTCCCACAGCTGGGCTCAAACATCATCTATAGCTTCAACGTTTCTGATTTCGAGGTCAGGGCCTCATCTGATACTGAAGGACAGTGACAGTTATTGTCATATCTGCCATCAGATTGACTGCCATCAGCACAGTGAAGATGTTGATGGTGACAACTACTGAATGATCGAGTGGTGATGATGTAGTTGTAGTTATGGCAGTGATGATTGAGTGGAGTTCGCTCATGACCGAGGCGTTTTTTTTGTCAGTAATATGCTCTAAATTACAAATATAGACTCAACTCAGAAAGGTCATCTTATACTCTGTCAGGGTGAAGGCCAGTTAGACTAATGAAGAATGACAATCTAGTTCAAATGTATTAGACTGAATTCTACTCATGGCCTTTGTTAACATTTCTTCATCTCCAGTCTATTTTTACTGTTTCTGTCTACTTTGGATAGCAGAGAATTTTTACTTGCCCTTTTTTCATTTCAAAGTCAGTCTGTTAAGATCATCGTCTTGATGCCCCTCCAGGTGAGTGAGAGTCTGCCGAGTCTATACCTGGATGAATATGAGGACATTCCCTAGGATGCACCGAAGTACCTCATTGCTGGGGTCAAATATGGAGGTCATGTCCCCGATGACTGGGACAGACGTCTTCTGACCACATACATCAGTACTTCTGTGAAGCTACCGTGGATTAGTCCTTCTTCAGGTGAGACACAATCACACACACACACACACTCAGACTTCAAGTCAGCAAATATGGGCCCCCATGTAGAGATGCACAGTCTGATGTAAAGAAATTTGTGTTCAAATGCAAACAGTCCACCCATGTAAAAACACATTATTTTCTAATGAAGCGCACTGCGGCGGCACTCAGCTGACAGAGGTCACTTCAACTCCCTGCTGGAGCCCCTTGTGGTCGCAGAGTGCCAGCACCACCAAGTGGACCGTCAGATTATTACAGTCTGGAAAATATAGACACAGTGCCACCTTGATGAACACTGACAGGAACACTTAGTCCTTGCTTTTTTTCATTTAATCACTTACACAAATGCACACAGGCGCCCGTGTCCACTCACTTCATTTCATCCAACCATTCTCAACAGACGCAAGGCTGGACCATGCTGGTGGTAGAGTAGATAAAATGTCATTTGTTATTTACAAAAAAAAAAGCGGCTGAATTGAAGTCTTCAGGATTTTTTTGTTGTCATTTGATCCAGCTGTCATGACATGGTAAGAATGGAAAGCTATATGAGTTACTCAGCTCTGAAAGACTGAAAACACATGATAATACACACCATAATATTTGGATGGAACCATTACTTTCTTGTCATTTATTTATTTATTTATCATATGTTACAGGTTCTCAGTCATCCAGGCCATGTATCCAAGTAAGAGCTGAATCAATGGCAGCTGGACTTGGTTGTAGATTCTTGAAGACATTTCACTTAGTCCAGTTCACCAAGTCCAGTTGCCTTTGATTCAGCTCTTACTTGGGCTCATGTACCACCATTTGTTTGGATTTGTTTTTTGTAGGAGCTTACTTACCTTATCGGCCGAGGCTATAGACAACTGTGTATCTACTCTTGTACACAAAAAGCTGCCAGTGGCTTTTTTTCACCTGCAGCTGTTCTTTCCCTGGAGATTGTTATGTATGCACAGGTTCATACTTTTTAGCTGCTCTTATTCGCTACAACAAGTGTGTGTCTACATATGACTGAATTTGCATGTGTGTGAGTGTCTGTGTCCTGGGGTGGGGATTATTGTCTCTTGCCTTTATGTGTTCAAGCCTGAACTTTTTGTGTTTTATGAATGGGTAATGAAGAGGCTGTGGCCAATGTTGAATTGGAACTTTGCAAACATATTTGTTTATTCAGGTAAGTGTAAAGTTCAAAATGTTTCAAAGTCATCCATGGAGGTGTGCGTGGCACATGCTGTCAAGTAAGGTAAGAAATCTGAAGATTGATGGAATACTCAATGGCTGGTTTACATAAATAAAAGTAAACAACATTAATAATTCAAGAAATGTGGAATAATGCTGGATATGTGAGAACTCAGAACTGCTGGCAGAGTGCCTTCGACCATATTCTCCATTTGTGCCTTAACTTCTTCCTTTATTCCAATAACATTAATGAATCACTACAATTGCAGTAGATCCAGATTAGACATGGTGGCAACCAAATTTCCACTCTAAGTGGGGTTTAAGATGATAAACTGCCAGCAGAAACTGTGTGTTTCTGTGTGTATTAGTTCGTCCCTGGTGGAGCTAGAGAAAGTGATCAAAGGCTTAGTGGTGATGCCAATCAGTTTGGAGGAGACCTTCCTCTGCAACTATGACGCCTGTGTATCAACACTGTGGGAAAAAGTGCCAGAGCCTCACTACACACAAGAACACACACACACACACCCACACAGATTTCCTCTGACAGCATCTTCCAAATCGAGCTCTTTCAAGGCTGCTGCCTTTGTGTTTTTAATTAATTCTTTTCCAAGCCACAACATGTAATTCTCAACTTCACACTAATCACACTGATGTGCTCCTTCACTTGCCTTGTCTTCCTTTTTTCTCACTTCATAAAGTGGGCACACACGGGCTACAATGAGAAGTGCGTAGATCAATAATATTGGCACAGCTTGCAGAAGGAGTAGTCTTGAATAAAACGAGACAAACAAGCCAATGCTGAGTCAGGATTAAAAATATAAAGAAACATTGCTTTCTATTTCACTTTCAACACACTGCCCAACTTATCACTTACGCTACATTTTAGCGAAACAGACTATAGTGTGCCACTCAGTTATACAGTATGTTATTCTTAAAAAGGACTCTCATGTGTTGATCTTTGTGATTGTGATCTGATCAACACTGATTTATTCTGCTCCTCCAGCCAGTCAAACAGCTGCAGGCCTGTCTCTGCACTGACTCACTGGTCTGTTATTAAAGGTGTATTTATCCATCACTCTGCCTGGCTGCACAGACACACACTTATTGTTCTCCTCTGTCCAACCACACACACACACACACACACAGAGTGATGGCGCTCTGGCAGCATTCCAGCTGTAATTCTGTCCCAACGCTCCATTCTGGCCTCATTATCACTGGACCTCTCTTTACAGTGGGGGGAGAGCACAGGGTGCTGTCGGCCCGGGTCAAGGGGCTAGAAAAGATTCTGGCCACAAGTGTGTGTGTGACTGTGTGTAGTGCTGAGTTAGTGGAATGTGTGTGTGTGAGCAGGGGTCATTCTGGGCAGCTTGTGTTTATCTTCAAGTGTCTGATTCTGTCCTCATTATGGTCTGTGCATGAAAACATGTGTGCAGGTGCATGAGTATGTTTGTATGTATGTCTGTGCACTTGCGTGTATTTGTGAGTAGCTGTTGGTCAGGTGCAGCATACCTCAGCCCTCGGTGGCAGAACAAAGCCAGCATCTGTGGACTAATCGTAGTGTAATAAGCAAAGTAAACCATCCAAGGCCTGCTCCACTTTCCTAAAAAGACCCTGAGCTCATTGTGCTCAAGCCAGCATATTATGTATTATATTATAGGAGTATTGGACAGCTATTAGGGCTGCTGCCTCCAGCTGAGCATCTCTATTCTACTGACCACTTCTAAACTAGACAACTCTCTGTTCTCTGTCTTCTTTTTATTTATTTGTGCCTCTCCTCGATCCCCCTGTCTTTTCTCATTTTACTAAGTGATGCGGTAGATATTTGGCCTCATCTGATCTGAGCAGCAACAACAGCCCCTCATAGACTCTCTGCCCTGCTTATTTATCCCTCCACCCCTTCATCCCTCTCTTCTCCGCCCCTCCTTGGCATGGCAGCCTGTCATTAGTTCTGAGCTCACCGACTCATGGCTTTAATTTTGGCCTGCCTGCCTCTCAGTCTCTGGCCATTTTGTATCTGGTTTCTGCACAAGGCTCTGCTGTGTGTGTTTTTGTCTGTGTGTCTGTTTTTCTGTGTGTTCCTTCATTGTATGATATAACGAATGAGATTATGTATTACAGGCATAGGAACACAGCTTTCATCCTTCTATTCCATACATGTATGCATGTGTTTGCTTCTAATATGTTAATGGCTGTTTAGGACCTCAGTCTGGGTTTTTCTTCTATCTAGTCCTGTGTTGTCATACCTGCCACCTCTCTTCCACTTTGAAAACCATCATTCTCTCACTCTATGACAGAAATCATTGACCAGAGAAACGGTTTGCTTGTTGGGCAGGCAATTCACTGCTGTCACTTGATGTCAATGGGAACATTTCTGTTACTGGTAATATGAGATATCTGAACCACAGAGGAATATTTTCATTCGCTGAAAATGAGATTCATCCTTGACACACACAGAAATACACAGAAACTAGCACAACATTCAAGAGCACACACTTGCAAACAATGCAGTTAATCAAGGTGAGGTAAAGGATATTTTTATGCTAATACACATTTCCCCCAAGCTGAAAAAGAGGACAGAGGGAGGGAGCGACTGAAGGAGAAACGAACCTATTCAAACAAATGAATTCTAATGAAGCTTCGCAGACAAGACGTTTGGAGTCGCTCAGCGTTGTGAGAGAGAAGGCCCGGACTTCCCCACTGGAAAGAACTCAGCCCAAACTCCTGAAAGGGAGGGAGAGAAAAACAAGAGAAGGACCCTGGAGAAAGTGAGCCGGGAGGAAGAATGGTCCAGTAATGAGAGAGGGGAACCAGAGAGGGGGGGGCCTGAGTTCAAGGTTGTATTCAGACGTAAGGATTGTCCCCCTGAAAGACCGAACACAGACTTCCTCAGGGTTTAAGAGCCTCTTTATCAGACCCAGGTCTGTGTGTGTGTGTGTGTGTGTGTGTGTGTGTGTGTGTGTGTGTACACTGGTGGTCTCTGGTTGGGTGGGAGATGGAGGGGGGCACTCATAGCAACATGCTGAATTCAAATTCAAATTGGCTCATTCTCAGGCCTGGTTGTAACAAAAATATCAGACTTACGGGTGTTTTTTTTGTGGCTAAAGCTTCAGCTGAATGAACTAGCATGTAAATGTAGTGTGGAAACATATTCCATGCATTATTTATGATGTAGTAATTTTCTAATGAGCGAATAAGAAACTGTGTATCCCAAAGTACTGTTTGTTTTGTGCCTTCGGGAGGTGCTGTTTGAGATGATGTCCATACTGTGGATGTCTCGTTTTGGTTTTTCCTCCAGTTCATAGAAGTCTTCAGTTCTTCGAGTCATTGGAAGCCAATGCCTTCCATATGCTTATCCACTTAAAGCTATAAAATAGCTTTATGTAAATAATAAAATAGTGTGAATATTGAGCAGATCTCAGTTATTAAGTCAGTCAGTGAGTTGCAAAGTTTTTATAATAACCTACCTCTTTAAATTAGATTGTGCAACCCTGTAGACCCCTGTTGGCATGTTCTGTATCTTTAGTGGAAAAACAGTCTAATAGTCTAATTGAAACAGTTATTACTGTCTGATTCCTGAATGCTTTAAGTTAAACAAGTCTGCAGTTTGTTGGCCGTCCCCCTGACATTACCCTCAGGCACACCCAGCAGCCAAATGAATCTCTGTTTTGGAGCTTCTTGATGTGCCTTCCTTGTGCTTTCATTTCTCAACCAACCCAATTTTACCTGACATGCTCTTGCTCCTGTTATCACTTTCTAGGGAAATGACAGGGACCTGACACAATATTTGAGTCTTCAAGTGACTCCTGGAAATGTTTATCACTAATAACATTTTGTTGTCACGGTGGAAGCTTAAAAATTGTAAGTTAGAGCTACTGGATCTGCTGTTTTATTATGGACCTCTGTAGGCTCTTATTTATTAGATGTGTAGGTGTGATTTATTTCATGGTCCACTAATAGGACATAATAAGCAGTACAAAAAGTAGAAATAATATGTTCTTTATTAGACAGTAAACAAACACTTTTATACCATATCCCCAAATTATGCTGTAATTAGAAACCACACATGGTGCTACATTAGACCCAAAGTATACTGTGGCCTACTTAGACCTAGATTATACCCTGATGGAAAACCAACACTGGTAACACTTCATAATACAGCAAAGACAAATTACAACAGTTTGTGGTTATATGTACGTATGACTCAACGTATTAAACTTTTTTTTATGAAGGAGCTGTCATTATGGAATATGAAAATACTATATGATCATGACAGGTATTGTTAAGGGCAAAGAAAGGAATACTGCAGTTCCTCTGAGCGATACAGAAGTGAGCCAATCAGATGACTTGTTGTAGAGCTGTCACAGTAACCAATCAGCAGTCCCCAATCAGTCTCTGCAAGCAGACTGAGGGCATCTCTCTCTGCAGGTCAGCTAACCTGTTGCGCTCATTAGTTCAATTCAACAGTTTCAGGCTGGAAACATGAATGCAAGCTGAAATTCAACTTTGCTGTTTTGTTTGGAGATGCACTGACTTAAACCAGAGGTGAGTAAGAAAATATATAAATAATACATCTAATTCATTAAGCTATAGGGGAAAGGTCCACTAGCCGCTTGTCTAATTTATGCAGTATACAGTGCCATGAGGTTAAGCTAATAATAATAATAGCAAAATATTGTCTATGAACCTTGACATTTACTATTATGCCTAATTTTATTTAATTCTTTTGCTAAATTCTCTTGTTTAGCCATGTTTTATGTGTATTAGTAGAATTTAAAGTAAACTTAACTGCACTTAACCAGTCACAATTATTTACTGTTTATGTGTTGTTTTGTTCCATTCATGGCCATAAACAGGAATGAGAGGGGGTGGCAGCTTCCTCCTTGTCCTCATCACTCACATCTTCATCAGAGGAGATGGAGAAGAAGAAGAGCAACAAAATACAAGAAAAAGAAGCCAAAGAAATATTACATAATAGAGATATCTTTTAGTGTTCATTTTATTTTTGTCCACTTTTCTCTGCCATGCTAATTAATACAGGTACCTCTTCTTCACTGCTTCACTGTGATCTGATCAAAAGATTAGACTATATATAGGCAAAATAAGTGGACTTTAATGGACGATGCACTTCTACTGAGCAACAAATGACCCTGCAAGAAATTGAAACTATGTTCAATAAAGGCCAAATAAATATTTTGTCCTCTGAGCTCTCAGTGTTTTGTTTTACTATTATTTACATGGCATTAGATTCGTGTAATTTTAGCCTGTGTATGTGTCTAATTAAGCCATCATATGCCCATGTTGGTAGCATTAAATATGATGTCTAATTACAGCTTAATTTTGTAGTAAGGCTACAGTAGATTGTATTTGATTTCTAATTAGAATGTGATCTTGTAAAATTGTGTCTCTTAGGATGTCCTATTTGGTTTCTAATTAGTTTATGTTATTGTCTAAATATAGTATATTTTGGGTCTCATGCCATTATAAGTGGTTTCTAATTACAGCATGATTGAGGTGTGCGGTGTCTGGGGTACAACTGTTTGTTTACTGTCTAACAGAGAAATGTTTCTAGTTTTGTCTAATTTGTCTAATCCGTGACTGTGAAAGGAGATTTTCCATTATTATACTGCTGGCATCTCCCCAGCACATTTTGGATTGCACTTAAAAGGTAAGATAGACTCATAGTTTTACCAAAAGCGAAAGCATACTGTGTTGTTTCTTGATCTGAGAGTACTTCAACCTACTGAAACTGAATACCGTATAAACAGCTGCACAATTCTGCTTGCGTATGAAAAGAGGATTTTGGCACTTACTTTGTATTCTCCAGTCTTGAATTATTACACTTCAACTAAATATTAAATATCTTGCTTATTAAAATAGAAAACTTAAACTGAATGAAATGGTTGGAAGGTGGTTTGAGAAGTAAAGGTTTACATTTGTTTTTCTCCACATTTCTTTCCACTTGTCCCTGCAGCACTTCCGTCATTTTGCCGCTAGAGGGCGACACAGGAAAGCTACTGTTGGGTAAAGTTGATTGGAAGCCTGCAGGTAGATTGCGGCAGTTAAATGACATCAAAATAAACTTTTTATGTAACAGTTGTTAAGTGCTACTGGGAACTTGCTTCTACATCTTCTGTGTCGAACTGAAAATAACACTGTAAGGATGACTCCATCAATCCTGATTTCTTTGGTCAAAACAACATATGCCTCAACCTCCCAAAAAGTATCTGGCTGAATGAATGAAGTGAGACAAAATGGCATTTCAGTCTCACTATATGGGGACTTCTCTCCTTCCACAGCCTGAAAACTACAGAATAGGTAACTAAAATTGATTTGGCCATCTGCTTATATGTTGAGGATGAAGTGATCCACATTATCCATAAGAGAAAATACCTGTAATCGCCAAGTTGGATCGCTCATATTCTATCAATATAATATGAGGTAGGAGTCAAAGTGTCATTTTTAGAAAGAAGCACTTTTATTAATTGTATTTACTTTATATTTTATGACTGTGTCACTGGAGGCGAAACTAAAACAACTTTTTTCCCAGGATGGCATAAGCGTAACCAGTCTCACTCCTCATCCTAACCAACGACTACTAGCCAATCAGAGTCAGAGTAGGGCGGGTTATGGCCATCCTGAGGAAAGATCATTGGCTACCCCTATCCGAGTTTACCCTGGCAACCAGACGTTTACATGGAGACATGGGCACTGTTGGACGAAAGGGACGTTAATGAAAACTAGATATTGCAAGGAATGACTTCGTAAAACACCTAAGACATTTGTTGGAACAGAACCGCCAAAATATTTAAACTTTTTACAATTTTGTCAATTCTTGAGGACTTAACGGCGGCGGTTGTTTCGTGAGTGAAGTGAGTAACCTGGCTGCTAAAAGTTTGCTAGCTGGCTAACGCCAACTGTTTAAAGCCACTTAATACTGTTGCTCTAATGTTAAAGTTACCCGGTCTAGAGGCAATGCTTGATCTACTCATTTAGATAGTATTGATATGATAAAGAAAGACCAAATAAACGATGTAGGTTAAGTAAATTGTTGCACAAAATCTGAAAATAAGTCCTTTGTCACCACGTTATAGTATGACTATATAAATACAGTATATGTGTATTTCTTTTTAACAGCAACCAACAGGATATTAAATATTACAATTTAAAAATTCATTTCAGTGTATCTTATGTGTCTGTGTGTGTTTACATGCTTCAGTAACTACAGAGAAAGAAGACATCTTCAAGGTGGAAGCTGTGAAAGATATGGAGGAGGAATACTCTAAGGCCATTCGTTTGGTAAAGCTGGGTCATTGATTGTAATTAGTCATTTTTACTTTTTGACCATTCCATTATATCACTAAACAACCCCCTGTCTTTGTTTCTCTCCTTCCTTTTCTCCTTGGACACCTGCTTTCATCTGTCCATCCCCTGGAAGTTGTTTATCCGTTGTGTGGCTCTTCCTGGTGTGACTGAAGACTTGTGGACAGAGGAGAATGAGAGGGCTTTGGATCATTTTATTGTGGACACCTCTGTCAGAACCATGGTGGTCTATGTGGACACCGACACCAGGCTGCGGGTGGAGTACACTATGCCCTTACCGGTACAGCACACTTTCCTTTCCACTTTTAATTCTGAAAATTTTTGATTAGTTTAATATACAAGTACTTGTATGATCCTGTCAGAGAGAGGTATTTGAATGCCTTTATTCACACTCCTAAAAAGCATTCACCTTGTCTGACAAGCTGGAGTGCTCTCTCCTCCTCCTTAATAGTATGTTTCATTTTTTTATTCAACTCTCTCTCTGTATTTTTTCCTCTCTCTCTTCACCACCATGCCTTTCTCCAGGTGGTAGAGCAGCTGTCCTATTTTATCCGTATGCCAGGAGCCATAATCACAGCAGAGACGTTTGATGCCGCCGTACAGGTTGGCACAATGCGAGGCGACCCCGCCCAGAGGCTGCTTCATGACATGACCTGTTTGCATGCACCCCCAGTTGCCGTGAGCACCTACGGGGACAAGAGCACAAAGGACAACTACACTAATGACATGCACTGCTACCTTGCCAGCTTGACAGGTGGGTACCTCAAAGGAAACGAGAGGCTTCACGATTAAACACCACTAATCAAGACAGTCTTTTTCAGATAGTTTTTGTTACCGGTAAAGTTGTTTGTCTTTGCCTTCCTCACTATGATTTGATACTGAGACTCTTTAGGGGTCTCCTCCATACAATACATCATTAAAGAGAAATCTTGCAATCTTCTTATAGGCAATATGCAGGCTGCACTCTATGTCAGGATGGTGCAGTAGAAATATTGAAAAGCATGTGTTGCATTTAGATTCAGTTGGTGCAGTGCTGCTATAAATTTAACCAAGCCACATGCACATGTGCTGCAGAGTAATATTTTACATACTTTCATTTTTGAACAGATGATGTGTATAAGAAGGTGGGCAACACAGTTCTGTACATCCCAATGGAAGGTCTACAGCGCAGCCCTGAGAAGGCCAGCAAGGACAAGAAGCTGGTACAGAGAATGGAGAGTAAGCCTGAGTAGCTTGGGGGTGGGGGCGTTCTATTTTCATCTATCTTTGTGGGGACTGTGTCTCATTTTTGTTTACATCATTCCAAACTTTGCTCTTGTTTTTTCTTGTTCTTCTTCTGTTTTAGCTGTCATAATCCACTGGACCGATCAGATCATGGAACTACTGAATGACCAAGACATAATGACATTGAGCCCCAACTGTGGCCCGCTGCAGGAAATAGCTTTCTGGAAGAGTCGCTCTGCCAAGATGATGGATATCAACCAGCAGCTGCAAAAGCCAGGGGTCAGGCACATCCAGAACATCCTGGAGCTCTCCAACTCTCTTTATGTACAGCGCTTCTGCAAACTGGCCAAGGAGGTACAGGTACAGGAAGTCTGCAAATCTAAAGTCTAAAATCATCGATGGTATAATACAATTAATGTCATCCTTTAGATTAAAGAAAAATGGTGGGTGTATTGTAGCAGTTTGTTGTAGTTCTTTACCATTATGGTGTACTTCCATGTAGCTTAATAGCCACGATCAATTCTTCCTTACTCATGGACTGGAGGGCTTCTGGTGCCACTCATTATTGTAACATTACTGCATCTGTGCTACCCATTAGCTTCCAAGCCAGAAAGTTGTTGAAAATGTTGACATGAAATCTTTTGTTGACAAGATGGAAGCATACTACTACTAATGCTACTACTACTAATAATCATCTTTCCTTTGCCCAGGATTGTTCTCTGCAGGCCCAGTCAAACCTATCCTACCTGTCTATATTGAAGGAGCCATGTGAAGAGCTTGCCCAACTCAAGCCTAGCCAAGTTGCTCCAAAGCTGAAACATATTGTCAGTCTCATTCGCATCATATGGGTCAACTCCATCCACTACAACACCAGTGAAAGGATAACTCGTCTCTTCCACAAGGTACCTGTATTTTACTACATTGGAGTAATAAGGAATAACATTTGATACTGTGCATACATAGACACATGCTGCATGCATACGTGCTGCATGCACACATGCAACCCACCTTTCATATTTCTAACCACTGTTTCATAATTGATTAGTACATGTGCTACATCAATTTCTTTTACACAAGCAATGGTGTATTACAGGCTCTCTGATTGGATTAGGTTTTTGTCTTGTTCTCTGAAAGCATCATCACCACTGAGGCCCACTTCTACTCATCTTGTGTGCTCAGACACCACAGTTACAATACCATGAGAGTGAATCCATGGAATAAAAGGCCCCATCACTGTTTTCATTACCACAGCTTTTTTCATTTCAACTGACAGGTCTGCAGACCAAGAGGAAAATGTTTAACCTCAAATAATTCCACTCTGAACCACCATCATTTGGTGCCCTGTTGCATTACTTTTGTTTTGCTCATTCTTTCATGTGTGCTTACTTTTCGATTTTTTCATCCTTGCTCTCTCCCTCTCACACATACCAACACACTCATGCGCCTTTGATATTACATAAAACGTTACTTGCTCAGACAAAACATTGGGTCTAATTATTTTGTGAGTGTTTGTATGTGGTTGCAGTGATCTGACAGCACAAGCACACTGCAGTTGTGCTCCCTTCAGAGCCGCTGGGGTTTCTTCAAACCTGTGTAGCACCAGATCAAAGATTGCACCTTAACCTCAATACGTGCAGCGTAGATCGCTTGGGAAAACAATGTCCGGTTTAATATCTTTTAATATCAATCACTGGAGAGGAGCAGGGACTTTTGCCTGGGCTCTTCCAGCTAATACCAAGAAGAGGGAAGAAAAAAATAATAACACCAGTGGGTGATAACTGCTGAAGTGACCATTTTACAGCTGTAGCTGTTGTTGTCTTTGTTTTGTTTACAACAGTATTACAAGCACTCTGATAGCCTTTGCCTCCACCACATCTCTCAAGGATAAAATTAACCCTGTGTGGTTATTTTCTATTAAAAATAGACATGGTTTTAAGATTTTGAATGTGATTAACTAGCCTAGTGAACACATTTTTACATATTAATATATGTGAAGCATCTGCATGAGCTTCTCTAATTTGGTCTCCAGTACTATTTGTAATAAGTGTGTGTTTTCTGATGTGTTGCAGATGAGTAATGAGATCATCCGCCTGTGCTTCCAAAGCATCTCTCTGGACAGGGTCTTTGAGGGCTACGTGATCTCCAGCAAGCAGAACCTCACGGACTGTATCCAGTGCTGCCTGTCCTGGAAGGAGATTTATCAGCACGCCTCACAGATTCACCACAAGTAGGAGAAATCTCAACACACACTGTCATCTTGATACCCTTGGGCATGTGTTTGATTCCTAATAACCAATATTCCCTGGTTGATATGGGTCTAGTGTAAAATTGATTCAAATTCACATTTTGCTGAGGCAAAGTTGTTAAGATGGGTCATTGTGTTTTGAATGCAGAAATAAATAGAGCCTTGACTTGAAAGAGTTTAGGCTGGAGATAATTTCAGATCAGAAATTTGTTCCAGATATGTGTGGCGCATGTGAATAAAAGCTCTTTCACCATGCTTCAACCTTGGAACAGTAAGCAAAACAACAACCTGAGAGATTTGGAGGGCAGATCTGTAATGCTGCCTGTGATTAAAACTCAGCCAGAATGGACTGCTGTTAACAACCTGCTTTTTGTTTTTGAACAATTTTAGTGACCCTGTCACTAGTAGACCCTGTTCGAAAATAAGGATGTTCTTTATCTGACTCCTCATTGCATTTTCCGGCTCTCTATCATTTCACCCTTCTCTCTGTCCTTCTCTTTTTCTCTCTCATATACCCCCTCTGTTTTTACATCAGGTATTCTCCCACAAAGTGGGTCCTGGACCAAACACGCCTTTTTGTGGTGATTGATGCATTCATTCAGAGGTTCAAAGACCTGCTTGAGGTGAATTTTTTCTCACACGTGCAGAGAGATTAACACACATACAAACACACATCTGAACACTGCACCTCTATAAATGCATGCTGTTGAAAATCATGTATGACCAAGAGACCATCCCTGTAAATAAATGCTGAAGCCAATGCAAGGGTTGCTTATGATGAAGTACCACTAGATGCTGCTGTGTTTTATTATCATATTATATTACATTATAATATATTACATATATTTTATAACAAACATTGCATTGGATTTGCATATTATATAAAGTATTATGACTTCTAATATGAATGACCTGAGTGAGGTTGTAATGATTTAGGTATCACATTAGGACTGCAATAGGAAATGTCAAATTCAAAGTGATATGTGTTCTTCAGTCAAATACAGTATAAAGTTTAGTTTTTGATAGCTTTCTTTTCCTGATTGTTTTCTGCTTTGTATTCATATGTTCATATGCCTCTCTCCCTGCTACATTGTCATACAATACAATGGGATATGACCTCCAATTTATTTTGTCCTCAAACCAGCTTGAAATTTCACAAAATATTTTTCTTACAAATTGATGTAATATATATTGTTTGTTAGTTGAGATATTATTTTCTCTTGTCCTCTCTCAGGTATGTAACTGCCAGCACCAATTTGCCCGTTGGGAGGACGGTCAGCAGAGGGCCCTGCCATGCTTCAGTGGTTGCCAGGGACCAGAGTTCACCCGCTCCCTCCTGGAGATTGAGGGCAACTTCCACCGTGGCCTGCAGAACCTGCGCTCTGTTGACAAGGACATCTTTAATGTGGAGAACAACACATGGTGCAATGAATTCAACAGGTAGGTCTATTTCACTTGTACAAATTCAAACTAGGACTGAACTCCAGAATTTGAAATTAAATATTGATCGTCATGATACATGATATTGTCAAATGCCTGATGAAAGCATCTACCACTAGCTGAAAATGTATCACCTTTGTGTGTAATGTTATCTATACATGCCTGTTAAAACTTCTTTTAAAAAGTTTCACTACCTTATTTATTTGTTAATGGCATGTAGGATAGATTGTTTTGTGGTGTTACTGCTGATATGGACATTTTTCCATGCACATAAACCACAAATGCAAGTATTTATAAACATGATTGGAAGTTACAGAATAGAAAACTCGATGTAATAATCCTGATTTTTGTCTTTAATTAAAATGTTCTGAAAAGACTTGATTGAGCTAAGGATGCTAAGAAGAGCTACATAACTCCAAATGATTTTGCTGGTAAACTTGGATTCTGTGAGTAATAGGTTTTCAGTCTGTCGCTTAGAAAAAAATGGAACATTTTTTGCCATCAGATCCAAAATTATCCTGTTGCCATGTTGGAAGATTAAAAAAATGAAGTTACTGTTGCTGCGCCATCCATGTGTAAAATTATGCACAGTCCCTCTTTCAGATGAGAGACTGTGGATGAAACATGCATTTCAGTCCTGCTGCTGTGTGATAACTGCAGGTGTTTAATTAACTGCACAGCCGAAAAGATCTGACACTCTTCAAGTTGTTGCAAGAAACTCAATTATCATTCATTAGTATTGACATTTCTGTGGAAACACTTTGGATTACACTTACGTGGATTAGTAAGATTCTTCGTCATCCATGTTAAAAAAATTCTATTTTGATGCACATACCAGTCTGCAGTCAAAGAATAAAAGTGTGTACCAAGAAGAGGAAAAACTTGAAATGCACCACCTAATCAATATGAACAGTCTGTAAAGTTGCTAAGGTAAAACTGTAAGTATACTGTATGTTTACATTAAGTATGTCAAAAAGGATTAGCAAATTATCACAGTCTGTTTATTTATGTTTTCCACAGTGTCAACCTTCTTGGAATTGGGTTTGTGTCAGCTGATTAACATGTCTATGTGTTTTCATGTGTGAATGTGTTCTCGTGTGTGTGTGTGCACACAGGTTTCATGCATTGGTTAAGGATCTGGAAATGAGGATGCAGAACCTGATCTGTTCAGTGTTTAAGACAGTGAACACAGTGGAGGAAGGAGTTCGGCTTCTGGACATCTTTAGGCCTCTGTCTGCTCGAGAGGTGTGTCTCTCATGGGCACACACACACACTCATACATGCATTATATTCAAGTTCTCAATTTTCTTTCACACCACTTACCTAACATGCATTACTCAAACACAGGCTCTTGCCTTCTATTTAATTAACTATTGCAGTTCATATAGCTATATAGGTTTATCCTTTGGATGCTTGTAGTCTCAGTTATGACCAACTCACAGTAAAGTCTGTTTTCTTCCCCTACATTCTTAGACAGGTGCCTCGTCTCTTTAATGCACTGAAAGCAAAAGACTTCCCATATTAGCCTTGGTGAATAATTTATCCATGTTATGTTGTCTCTTCCATCCATTCTTCTCCATCCCAGGCCATTAAGCACACCACAGACGAGAAGGTGGAGGAAGTGTATGATATCTTTAACAAGGAGCTCAAAATGATCAACAAGGAGCTGAACCAGAGGACAAGGTCATTTCCTGATCATATGCCCCGGATAGCAGGTCATGCCCACTGGGTGAGGGCCCTCAGACATCGCTTAGAGAGACCCATGGAGGTGAGTTCATTAGACTACACACTTTTCTTTGTGCCCATTGGTTACTTCACACCATCACATACATAAGCAATGTGCAAAGTAAAGAACTGTAGTAAGAGCTTTGTCCATGCTGGTTCTGCTTTCGTTGGTAAACTGATAGTATTCATGTTCTTAAGTGGACTCTTCTTCTGGAGCTCCCTCCTTGATTTCCTTCTTCTCCTCTCTCCTTCCCCTCCAGGTGCTTCAGAAGGCCCACTTCATGTCTGACTCATACACTCGCAAACAGGTAATTTCCACTCATGGCCAGATGGTCCAGGTTTTGGATGAGATGGTGAGGAAGAACTTCAGCGAGTGGAGCCAGAACCTGGACGGACAGTTCCTCAAGAGACTGGAGCAGCCACTCATGGTGCGCTGCAAGGACAAGAGTGGCAAGCTGGACATCAACTTTGACAAGTAGGTTACACACACACGGCTTATGCACAAGAGATACAAGGCATTCACATTCAAATATACATTAACACAGTTTCTTACGCTCTCTGCTGTCATCTGTGTACTGGAGACCGATATATACTCGTACACTATATATTCAAGTAGAAATGAAACAATTTTACACAAACAAAATTCATTCGTTTATGTTTTCATTTTTTATTTTGTGTTTGCTTTTCCAGCAACTTGTTGAACCTGTTCTCTGAGGTCCACTACTGGGATCGACTGAAGTTTGAGATCCCCCAGTGTGTGTGTGACATTTTGCAGGACAGGGAGGAAATCAGAGGCCTGAGAGAGAGAACACTGCTGCTGATCAGGGACTATAACAGGTCTAACAGATACACACAGAAAAGGAGAACAAACATGCAACACTCAACAAAATGGAAAAGCCTACTGCAAATATTGATGTGTGTTTAATCATGAAGACTATCAAACATTTTTCCGTCAGGCATTAGAATTTGTGTTTTTCTTAGCTGGCAATTTCAGGCTTTACATGGGATTTAACATTAAAGCACACATCAACACTCAATATTGACAAATTCACACAAAGTCTCAACAGTTATTAGATAGTTTTGCCTGCTCCAATAGTACTCACCCAATAAACTAAACACATCACTATTTACTTAGTGCCCTTCCTGTGTGTGTGTGTGTGTGTGTGTGTGTGTGTGTGTGTGTGTGTGTGTGTGTGCGTGCATTAGGATCATTGGAATGCTCTCTCCTGATGAGTTGGGTCTGTTTCGGGAGCGAATTCGTTTCATGGACAAGAAGATTCAGCCGGGCCTGACCAAGCTCCTGTGGTTGTCCAAAGGAGCTTCTAATGTCTTCATCCGAGACTGTCTCCTGCACGTTGACAAGGTTAGAATGCACAGTTCATTATTTACTGATGTGGGCATGTGCAGTTTTTTTGTTTTCCATCTCTCTTTTGAGAAACAGACAGCAGTGGTGGCCTGCAGGTTTGGGTGAATTTGGGTGTATTTGCCAGAGTCATTTTCAGTTTACTTTAAGACATAGACACAGTTGTGACAGATCTTAGTTCACCAGGCAGTATTTTCCCAGATCTAAACAGATCTTAATCCTATTGTTGGTCCAGTAAGAAAATCGCACTGGATTGTTGTCACTGAGGAGCTCATTTCATCTACTTTCCTCTTTATTGCTCTCCAGGTCCAGTTGATAGTTGATGCATACAAAGTATCCAACCTCTCCATCTCCAACCTCTGTCGGCAGATCAGTGAAACATTGCTGGTTAGACTGGATGGAAAAACTGTTTACAGGTAACAACAAATGTGCTTTTTGTTCCTAATTGCACGGGATGCCTAATACAGTAGATGCACAAAATACACAATACAAAGTGTTTTATTATTTATTTTATTTTATGTCATTTCTTATGCAATGGTTCACACATTTAATATTATATGTACATTATAGATATAAAACGCATATTCATTAAGTACAGTTAAACAGTGGGTAAAGTAGTTCTATCTATTGATTTTAAATATTACACCACTTTACTGTATACTTCCTATTCATTTGTTCATTCATATATTTTTCTACTCAGTGGATGTGGCTTTCTTAGAAGCTGTCATTCTTTGAAATCTCTCTCGGTTCAGACACTGAGGTAATTGACTAGAAAACCAAGAGATGTTTTCACATGTCAGTGTTAACACATGGCAAACAGCTCAATGAGAGAGTCAACAGCAAGCGTCTCCACTTCATGACACTGAATCGAAGAACATGGGTTGCATCTCAATTGAAACTTGGTTTCAAGTGATGCACATTGGTTGCATCCTGGGTGTTACTGCTGATGTCATTCTTAGGAACCTGGAGTTTGAGGATGACCAGAAGACTCACCAGCGGAGTCATCTTCAAATCCTGCGCTCGGCACACCAGAATATTGTTGATATCATGACCCGCATTCACAACACCTTCTCTAATGATGGGCCTGAGGTATGTGCTGTGTTTTTCTGTCATTCATTCAGTGTTGGTAGCGTTCCATTAGAAATGTGTCTGCACATAATCTGGTACATTTATGAGATGGCTATTTTAGACTTTATTTGATAAACTGCAAATGTGCAAGGTAGAAGCTTAGAGGATAGGAAGGCAAGATTTGTCACTGTTGAGTGGTCATTAATTCAGTTATTTTCCTGGAGATTGAGTTTAAAGCAGATTAAGAATTGCTGGATAAAAGCATTGGCCCACATAAGTTGTTTAACTTGTGGTTAAACTAGTAAAAAATATTCAGCAAACCTTTTCAACTACCTACAAAAACATGACAGCATCTTAACTGAGAACTAGATTTACTAAGCCGTCCTCATCTTTAATTTCATATCAAGTTCAGAAAGACATTGCCATGTAATGTGTATGTTTTTCCATGGTGTTTAAGGTCCAGGAGCACTGGGTGACATACACAGAGAAGGTGGACCACATGGTAGAGGAAGCGCTAAGGAGCAACATCAAGCACTCCATGAAGAAGCTATCCAGAGCCATCAATGGAGACAGCAAGACATCGCCCAGTCCGCTGTTCAAAGTTCTCGTAGCACTGCGCCAGTCAACTCCCCAAACCACGCCAAAGGTGCCGGCAATCCTCCTCCATCCAGTTAGGCCATGTGATAGTGGGTCGTTTACACTGTGCCCAAATATGTCCACATGTGGTAGAATATGTCTGCATATTCAAACCTCCATGCAAGGCAAAATTGCATCACATGAACTGGCTTGTGCTCACTGATGTAGGAAAGATAAAAATAGTCTTACTCAGATACACATGCACACACATACATCAACCCTCCTCTCATTGTGCTGCTCGTTTAACTGCTGCTCCCATGTCGAAGTCAAACTCTGTGTGTGTGTGTATCTCTGTTTTGACAGGTCGAGTTCTCCCCGACACTCGGAAAGCTTGCTCAGATTGTGAACATTATGCCTCAGCTAATCAACACTATCTCGGAATTTAAACGACTGCCTGAACTCCTCTCCCACAAACGCTCACAGGGGAATCCTATACACATCAGCATAGGTTAGTAGTATTTTTGAATTTATTCTAAAATGCGTTTTCATTTTTTTCTTTTAGCACATTTTACCATAGGCAATTGCTTTACATTTTCCCAGCAAGAGCACCAATGTGCACATCCATCCTGTTTTTATTTTGTGCAGTGCAAATGTAGACCTGTGTATATAAAAACCTTGTAAATTACAGAATTACAAGCAGTAATTACTAAGCAGCTGTATATGTAAGTATGTGCGCCTCTACTCTTGTCGTTCTTGTCACCTTGGTCCTCTTTGATCCTTCAGAGCAAGATGAAGAGATAAGGAAGATTCAGGCTGTAGTTGCCACAGGGATGACAGCCAATGCCAGCCACCTGCAGGCCTATCTGAAGACGTGGGACAAATACAGGGATATCTGGGAGATCAACAAGGACTCCTTTATGCAACGCTACCAGAGACTAAACCCACCTGTCACCTCCTTTGATGCTGATATACACAGGCACAGTGCAATAAAAACTATTTCTAAACATCATTCTTCACTTGACCTGTTTAAGAAGTTTCTATTAACCTTTTGATACTTTTTCGCTGCAAACCATTGAAGTACCTTGTAAATGGTCTGAATTAAAGCCAAAAACTGAAACTAGCAATTTTTTACCTGTCACCTTGGGAGCAAACCTGTAGTTCCTGGCATTTCCTGTTAAAAATACCCATTTACACAGACCTATATTTTAATTGTGTTCCTCTTTATTTGTTTTGATTCCCCAAGTGAATGTTTGTTTCATTATGTCATAAAACAGATGCATTAATCTTCTGCTTTTCTGTGTCATGTCGACTCTCTGGTTCACCCCGCAGGTACACAGAAAAGGCCAACAGTGTTGAACAGGAAGAGACGGTACTGAACATTCGGTTTGTCATGCTGGACTGTTCCCCACTCAAGTCCTCCTTGGTGCAGCACTGCAGTGAATGGCAAACCAAGTTCACTCTGCTGCTCAGCCACATGGCCAGCACCCGCCTAAAAGAACTTCATGCCATGTTGCAAGACAATGCCAACAGGTGAGGGAACCAGGAACCAGGAAAAGGAAAACTTACTTTACTCTTTTGTTATCCACTGTTTGATTTGTTATCATCTTCTAACTTTGACTGATTTCATATGGAGTGAGAAAAATCCACAATAATGGGTTTGACTTGATGGACTTGATGGATCTTTCTCATTTTGGGTAAGGTGGACAGGAAGTATTTGTTACAGAAAACAATTATCAAAAATTCTTTTAAAAATTAGTTTCAGTCAAAAAAAAGATATCAGACATTCGCTGTTCTCCACATTGCGTCTGCACAATAGTTGGATAGTCTGCTCTTTCCATGAAACAGATTAACAAAGTGAATTCAAGTGAAAAATATATTTTTTTCATTTAACCTGTCCTGATCTCGCCAAGCACTTTGGGAAGATGATGGGGATGGCAAAGGAGAGGGTGAGGCTTTACTCTTGTAAACATTTGAGATAGATGTTGTGTTAATTTTTGTTTGTGTGTGTGTGTTTAGGCTGAGACAACCGCCCCAGACACTGGCAGAGCTTGGTGAGAGCCTGAAACTCTTGGAGACTCTCCGGGGCAATTTGGCCAAGACAGAGGCTCAGATTCCGCTCATCCATGATCAGTTTGCTATCCTGGACAAATATGAGGTCCCAGTGGAACAGGCTGTAAGCACCTCGCTCATTAATGAAAGAATATGTTCACATACGTATACAGCAAACACGATACAGGACTATATATAAGAAACTATGAATTTGTATGCATGTTTGTATAAAAACAGGATATATAACTTTATTGTTGTGTTTCCTTTTCTAAACATTCAATCAGTGAGAGAGGGTGCCTACTTTGAGCATCAATTAAAATAGCTCTCATATCTTCTCTTGTATACCAACATATAAATGAACACACAGAATGTTCCTTCTCACCATTATATATATTCTCACCCACAGGTGCAGGATATGCGTGAGCTGCTGAATGGGGAGTGGGTGTGGTTCCAGCAGGTGTTAATTGACAGCGACATCGTGCTGCAGAAGCACAAGGAGAAGTTTAAGAACGGCCTCATCCTCTCCTCTGAGGAGTTCAAGAAGAAGATCCAGACCACTTTGCAGGAGTTCAACAGCACAGGTCACATATTTTTTTACTCTTATGCTCTCTTTCACAGACTCATGTACATGATCAGCAAGTGTTTCATCACCATGGTGTGTGCACCTTAATGGTGCTGACTCTGTCCCTACTGAGCCATTACTGATCTATATGAAGCCTCTTTAGAACCAATAGCCTGTATCTAATCTGTTCCTGCCCCTGATGATTTCTGACTGCAGCACTCCTCCCTTCCATTGAATAAGTGATGTCCCTGACTGGGAGACACATCATGACTGATTTCCTGCCCTGTCATCACTCCTCTCCGCCTCTGCTCTGGCTTTCCCATTCCTTTTGGCTCCTGTCTTTTCCCTTCTGTTTTTGGATTCTGCCATCTTTCCTCCCCCCCTTTCCCTTGCTTCCCCTCTTCATTGGTGTGTTACAGGGTTGGTTGATATGATTAATCCTTCTAACACCTTATGTGCAATTTTATATCACAATCGCAATTGACTCTATATTGTGAGATTTATTGGCAATTCAATCTACAGTAGTTTATACATAGGAAAACAAGAATGAAGAGAATTCAGTTTTTGCTAAGTCAGTTTACTGTGTCAAGTAAACACCTGACAAACAGAGGTACTAGGTAACATTGATACAAAAAAATCTGTAATCTTGTTAATTAAAAAAAGCAAATTTGCTTCCAATTGCCTAATATAACCAAAGATATTACACAAGAGATATTACTGAATTTACGTTGTTAGAAACAGTAACTAAATCATTAATGGTTAACAAAGCACTGGTTTCTTAAGACATACACCAACCTGAGTGTGTTGTTAGAATTCACCTGTGTATTATATTAGTTTAGTATTTTCTTTTTGCTCTCTGTATGA
Organism: Centropyge bicolor; assembly: GCA_037975185.1. Taxonomy (NCBI): domain Eukaryota; kingdom Metazoa; phylum Chordata; class Actinopteri; family Pomacanthidae; genus Centropyge; species Centropyge bicolor. The sequence goes on from JBBMOC010000030.1 coordinate 973,744, forward strand.
CCGAGCTGTCAATTGGTCATCCATGATAGTTTCACAATATATCCAAATTTGTGTGTATTATTGCTGACCACTAAGACACAGTAGGCCTTGTATGATATGTTTTCCCTTTCTTTCTGGATATATGAATCTGCATGTGTGGTTGTTATTGTGCCTTTTCAAGTGTCTGTATCTCCCTAAATCTTTGCATGTGCATTTCCAGGTCCATTTGACAGTGCGCTGAGCACTGACTTGGCCTTAAAGCAAATAGCAGGACATCACAGCCAATTGGAGGCTCTAAAACAGGAAGAGAGCAGCATCCTTGACGGGCTGGCCTTCTTCAAAACAGAACAGCCTCCTTCCAAAAGCATCCGGATGTTGGAGAAGGTCTGATGTAGCAATAGGCTCATAGTCCTAACATACTGTTGTCTTGCCTTAAGCTAGTATATACTAGACCTAATGAGCAGTTAATCCAAAGAAGGTTACTGTGGGAACTGTGGCTATGATGAACTGGCTCAACATGTGAGGATGACGCAAGCAGTTTTGAAGCATTTTTGGGGCAGTTTTATAAGTGTTGGATTATGTGATTTGATTTTATGGTAGTAGGAAATTCAAAACATACAAGAGGCTGAAGGCAAGCTGAATTCAAAAGATGGATTTTAAAGTAGATTTTCTTGCAAATGCGACCATGTCACAGAAATGCAAGGCGCATTTAACGATTGGACTTTTGTTTGTGCATGTGTTTGTTTGTGCCTGTATGTTTTTTACAGGACATAGACAACCTGCAGCAGGTCTGGGAGATAACGCAGGACTGGAATGCCAAGTGGAACATCTGGAAGGTTGGTCATTTTGCTACGCTGCGGACGGAGAGCATGGAGAGCACAGCACAGGACATGTTCAAAAAACTCCACAAGCTTCAGAGAGAACTAAAGGTCAGTCGCTGCAGATTTTGGCTTCCTGCTACAGTGTGACAGGCACAGTTTAGTCATATGTATTACCTGTGCCAGCTTAGGTTTTTGTTTCATGCACAATACATTTAATCACTACTGTACGAACTAGAAGCTGTACTTTGGTGATTGTCTCTGTAGAAAGAACAGAGAATTTTGTGTTTATGATGGCCACAACGTTTGCAGTCTCTTGGGAGACATCATTAGAAGTATTTTTAGCTTCAGACCAGTAAATTCTGCCTAGAATGCATTTTACATTGACAGCTAAAACATCAATGGCTTTCCCTCAGGATGCACAAAATCTGGTGCTAACATCTCAAAAAGTACAGTTCTCAGCAGGTCTAACATAAACATTACACAGTAATAAGGGTCTGATCTTTGTCTGACTGCAGGATAAGGAGTGGGATATATTAGATTTCTCCAAGAATAAGATTGACCAATTCAAGCACATCATCCCTCTCATTGCTGATCTGAGGAACCCAGCCTTGAGAGACAGGTACTGACTAAAATATATCTACGTGTATTTATGTGTCATATAACACTTGTCATTTCAATATATCATGTAACTGTTGTCTTGCAGTAGGTACAATGTACAAGACATAGCAGAAAAATAACTAATATCTGTCAAATAGTTAAACAGTTGAAGATTTGATGTCCTCATTTAGAGGACTAATGCCAGATTGGGTGAATGCTGAGTTTGCTGTACAGTGGGGGATTTTACAGCTTTGACTAAGCAGACAGACATTAGGCATGTTGCTAAGTGTCATCGAATAAACTCATTACTGTAGTTAGTCCAGACCCCTTCCTGAAGTTTGTTCTGCTGACTTTTTTCCAAGGTCTTCTACTCAGTCTTATTTCCCCTCTTCAATGTAGCTTAATTCCCAGAGGGCTATCCAGAACTTTGCTGCATTCTGTCCTCACTCTAGGTGCCACATTTGAATGCATACACACTGCCTGTAAAGAAAAATCTCTTTTACAGAATCAGCATCTCGTCGTACCCTGGTGCCCTTGCACCATAAAATAACTAAGAGAAAACAAAAAGACAAAGAAGCAAACCACATCCTGTGCTCAGCACACTGAGTAGTTGGTGAGGGTAATGAAAAATGAGTGTGTTGAGAAAGATGGCAAGGAATTAAAAGAGTGTGTTACCTGTGTCAAATGAGTGCACTGTTGCTGTGATTAAAAAGGAGGAGAACAGCCAGAAAGTGTTAGTTTGCACAAATACTCCTCAGTCTCCTCTCCCTCTGTGTCACCCTCCATCCCTCTCCTCTCAGTGCCAGCTGTCAGTTATGTCAGTCAGTGTGCTAATGATGCTCCCTTACAGAGCTCAGAGCATGGTGATACATCTGTCAAACCCAGACAACTCTATTTCTATGTCTATTCATATGTAAGCATTCCACAAATACCCTAGTTTTCCATACTTTTGTAGGCAGGATAAGTATACACTAGAAATTCTAAAGTATATCACTGTTGCCACAGTGCCACAGTCATTAAGAGAGAAATTTATGTTCTTCTGTAAATAGTAAGGTCAGTTTTTCAGTTCTGGATACTGTCAAAAGTTACCTAGTGTCTAATGAATGTAAATACAAATATAATAATGTTTAATATAAAGTATAAGTATGTGTTTTTGTCAAGTGTTATCACCTTTTCTGTTTTTTCCTTCCGTTGACTGACTGGCTAAATTGAGATCAAGACAAATCATGTTTTCAATCGCACCTTACTTTCAGGCACTGGAAGCAGATCTGTGATGAGCTGCAGTGCTCTTTTGACCAAACCAGCACTGAATTCACCTTGGAGAAGATCATATTGCTGGGCCTCGACAAGTTTGCTGACAAGATCTGTGATATCTCTGGAGCCGCAAGCAAGGAACTCTCCATAGAACAGGTTCAGTTTCTTCCTTTGGTCTAGACTGAAGCTCAGTGGGTATTTTGGAAGCTTCTTCTGCCTACATTCATTCTAATCAAGGTTTTGACATGTCATACTGTGTAAAGTAAGAAGAAAAAAAAGATGGTGTTGTCATTGTGCCTTGCTCTTTGTGTTCAATATTTAAGGGTCTGGAGGGCATTACGAAGACATGGACCGAAACGTTCCTGGACATAGCACCTTACAAAGATGAAGGCCACTACCGGCTGAGGTGAGAAAATGTTTGGGTGGACGGTTCAAGAAATTATAAATGCAACCCAGAAACTCACTCAAACTCATGGCCACTGGATCCCACAGCTTAGTACAGCTCGATACTGCCATCTGGTGATGTCTCATTCTGGCTTTCCTGCTATATAGATAAATGTCATGCCTCAGAAGCATGGCTGTATGGTAGAGAGCATATACGCTGATGTGTCAAATACTATATGCGTCTGTTAACAGCCTTGCTGGAGAAGTCAGAAAAAGGGAGTGAGTGTGTTTGTTTGTCGTCAGAGATGATCGAGCAGAACAGAGTCAAGTGAGTGACAGCCTGGCTGGTGAAAGCAGGAATGCCCAGCCCATCTGCTGCATATAAAAATGAATACAGTCAGACCTCAGGCCAAGTCTAATTAACAGCCCAACCCAATGCCACAGAGATTGTGATGCAAGATTAGAGAAAAGTGAGGATGACTGAAAGGTGCAGAAAATGAAACCTTTCAAACTATATTAATAGATTCTTTTCGCATATTAACCACAAATGAACAAAAGGTGAATAATAAACACAAAAGTCAGAAGAAATGTTAATAACTGCTGGTGTATGTTTCTGAGGTCACATTAGAAAGTTAATCAGCAATTTATCAAGAAGCGAGTTGGATCTACTTGTCCATGGCTAATACAGTGTAGGCTGCCACAGTCATGCAACAACACTGAAACAGTTACCTCATTATGGATAAAACGCCTCCCAATACTAATGTCTTGGGATGTCTGCCAAACCAGTATGAGGAAGCTGATTAAGAAAAAGTTAAATAAATTTTCATTTTGAAATTCTAGGGGGGAGTAAATATGAGAAACCTCTTTCAATATTATGCAGCCCAAATATATAACAATAATTACAGTCGTAAAAACCTGTCACCAAGGGAAATTAAAACTTTTTTGTGACAATTCTAACAAAAAATTGACATAATAATCCTCACAAAGATGGATTTGTTGCAGAAATTATTCATCTGCATTGGAATACACTAAATTGTCCAGGTTTACCAAATACATTGATAACGTCAGTTTACGCTTCAGTGACTTTTTCCACTGTAAAAGTTTGTCACCATGGGAATCCATTATAAGCAGTCATCAGCAGTCATGTTTAATTCTCCCTTCCTGTCTCTATCAGGGGCACAGAGGAGGTTTTCCAGGCCCTGGAGGACAACCAGGTTATTCTGTCCACAATGAAGGCTTCTCGGTTTGTCAAAGCCTTTGAGCAGGAAGTGGACTGCTGGGAACGCCGCCTGTCCCAGGTGCTGGAAGTCATCGAGATGATCCTGACGGTGCAACGTCAGTGGATTTATCTGGAGGTACAGGAAACATAATGATATACTTTACCATGTCATAGGATTTCACATGGACATTCATTGCTTTACAATGGGCTTTTCATTATTCTCTATGAATATTCATCATTTGATCACATTTTGAGTTTATTTCAGTAGATGAGTAGGTCACTTGTTGGATATTGGCACAATACACACACACAGTATAGTACCCCCTGTTGGCTACATTGTTGCTTTTCACTTTTCATAGCATGAGCAGTAGGTTAAAAGAGCTTCAGTGGTCCGCCTGTGTCTTAAAAAGGTGTGTTTCAGGCACAGTATTGAGTATAAATCACCCATGCTTTGGCAGCACTCAGAGCCCAATACACAGTCACTGTAGTCACTGTGAAATGGAGGAGAAATAGACTTGAAACATGCTGTAGGCCATTTGTGTATACCACAAATAAATGCAAGCTTTTTTTGGCGCCAAGCCAGATGACTAAAAAACGCAACTAAAATGCCTCCTATGTAGACATGCCATTATAAAGCACAACTGGTTGCAACAAGGGTGAAATACATATACTGTATTTTAATTAAAGTATCATTCGGCTTCACTGTAGTCCTATTGAATCTCTGTCACAGCTCCCTGATTTTGATTTTCTAACCTCTTTTTTCTTTTATACCATCACCGTCTTTTTCAGTCTCTTTACAATTAACCTCTTTCCACCACTGTAATCTTTCTTCGTCACTCTCCATTTTTAATTTTTTTTTTCTATCTGTCTAGAACATTTTCCAAGGAAAGGACATCAGGGAGCAGCTTCCTCATGAGTGCAAAGAGTTTGAAGCTGTCAGTTCTAGTTGGAAGAATGTCATGGGCCGACTCCACAAGGATAACAACGCCTTGCAGGGAACACACCACCCCGGTATGACATCATACTTCATGTTCCTTTGAAGAACATGCTGTTATCAAAACCATACATGGAGTCTGTTTTCTGGTTTGTTGTCATGGTATAGAATTAAAAAATATGTCCTTCAGCTTGTGTTGTCTAATGTTGAGATGTACTTCTTGCATTTTATCAGTTATATCTCTTTTATTTTGATTGGTCCACAGCTGTTTAGAATGGTGTCCCATATTTTATCCACACCAAATTTGTAGTGAAAAAAAATATCAAAAAAAACATTTGGTTGGGATTTTAGTGTGTTAAGAAGTGATGATGATGTCAGTCCAAAGAGACTGTCAATCAACTACTCTTCTCTGTCTTTCAGGCTTGCCAGGGAAGCTGTCAGAGATGAGCTCCAAGCTGGAGGAGATCCAGAAGGCCCTGGACATGTACCTGGAGACCAAGAGGCAGCTCTTTCCAAGATTCTACTTCCTGTCCAATGATGATGTGCTGGAGATCCTGGGGCAGTCACAGAACCCTGAAGCCATGCAACCCCACCTGAAGAAGTGTTTCGACAACATCAAGAGCCTGCGCATTGAAAAGGCACATAAGCCCATTTTGTCAAGATTAGATCACACATTATTATACATTTACATGACTAGTGTTTCTTTACCTGAAGGTCTTTTCTGCAACAGATTCACTCTGACATTCCTCTACTTTATGGGTATAGCAAGACAAAATATTGGAAAGCTATTATACAGGCTATATTATTTGCTTATGGAAATTAATCAATTGTGATATTTGACAACTGAATAGTATTATTTGTAATGCTTTAAAAGTATAGTCTATTCTAAGTGTCCCATGTGAGAAATAGAAATAACGTTAATTTGTTAGATTTGTAGCAGTGCCCTCAAACATGATATACTATGATGTGCAATCCAGTGGTACACAGCAGATGTGATTCAATAATATGAAATTACACTATGTGCTGCGGAAACACCTTTCAAACTAAACCTTGTGCTAGGTGACTGGTATTTCTTAGTTTTTAAAAATATCTGAGATGGTAGCTTCTGAACAGCACCTGAAGGATACATCAATATACATCATTTACATTTTACTACATTTGTTGCTCCATTAGAGAAATGTACTTAATTGTAAATCAGATTATACAGTACATACCGAGAGCTGCCACTGTGTATGTATGTCTTTTGTAGGATGGCCGGAAGCCAGATGCTCTTGGGATGTTCTCTGCTGATGGGGAGTTTATTGCATTCATCCAACCAGTGCACCTGGACAAACCTGTGGAGGTAAAGCAGTGATGATTATGATCATGGTGATGGCGAAGCGTGTTATGGTGATAAATCTGAGTGTAGTTCTGACAGTATTGTTTCTAATGAACAATGTAGTATAGTATACGCTTGTGGAGAACATTTTGTTTTGTGTGGATATAGGTTTGGCTGTGTGATGTTGAGAAGAACATGCGTATTACACTAAAGGATTGTCTGAGCAACTGCCTTGTAGCCCTGAAGAAGATGTCAGGACAGAGAGACAAATGGGTCAAAGATTGGCCAGGACAGGTACATTGATCTTTAGTTTTTCCCTCTTTAACTGCCCATCTCGCTTTTTCCTGTCAATGGTGGTCATGAAAAAAGGCTACATTTTAAAGCAATGCAAATGGATTTCCCAATTTGAAAACCATGTAATCACAATTATGTTTGCTCAATTTACAAATCCAACTTCCTGTTGAACTCAAATTTACCCCTCTCCTTTTCTATTATTTTTAATTTAATCCATGCCATTCAATTTCCATCCAATTTGTAGAATCTACTCCTGCTTGTTTTGTTAATAGAGGATACACTTGGAAGTAGTAGTGTTTTAATGTTAACATTAAATTAACATAAAGTTACTAGGTTTGTTGAACTGAAGGATTCGATTTCCTTAAATGTGTTCCTGTTTTAGATGCTGATCACAGCCAGTCAGATTCAGTGGACCACCGATGTCACTAAATCTCTCATTACGAACAAGGAGAGAGCTGATAAGTCCTCCCTGAAGTCCATGAAGAAGAAACAGGTTTGATACTTTCTGTCACTTAACTAAACTTTTCTGGAACTTGTGAACATAAGTAAAATCATTTTGATGATTTGTGTATGTAAGCTGAATGCTCTGTGCCAATCCTCCTAAGCATGTAAAATTAGTCTTGGGTCATCATTGTGTTTTATGATAATCATAAAACACAATGATGACCCAAGACTAATTTTATATATATATATGATCAAATTCACCTTATGCTTAAATCTATGTATCAGCTTTTTATCACCATGGATAGCCAACATAATGAGGTTAAGAATTAGCAGTTTTTAGTTAACCCATGAGCTCTTGTGTTAACGCCGTCTTTGTTTCTCAGGTCTCTATGCTTCAGTGCTATTCAGATACCATCCGTGGCAACCTGTCCAAAGTACTGCGTCTGAAGATTGTAGCACTGGTCACAGTGGAAGTCCATGCTCGAGATGTCATTGATAAGCTGGCTAAAGCGGGCTGCAATGACATCAATGCCTTTGAGTGGCTCTGCCAGCTGCGACTGTACTGGGACAAGGTATGCTCTGAGAGGGGCAAGTATTAGCAGCAGACAGGAGGCAGTATGGAGGAAAAAACTGCTTTGTAGCTTTTGTGTTCTTTTGGGATTTTATGATGAGGACTAGAATTGATGCAGAATAGATATACCTTATTACATTTTATCCTCACCATGAGAGTTTTCCCATCAGCGATATTTAATGATAAAGCTGGACTCTAAACGGTGATAGAACAAGTGCATATAAAAAGTAGATGACTAGGTTTTATTGATTCAGTATAATAAACATTCATATACCCTCTCCCTGTTCCACATTATTTCCTTATTATAAGCATTTCTCACTCTCCACCACTCAGTTTGCTGACCTTATGGCAGCAAGAGATCAATTTTGCTGAGCTGAGTTGGAATTAGACCAAGAAAACCTCCATTAAACTTGTTTTTTTTAAGTTGTTTATTTCCTGTTTTGTTTGCTCTCCCAATAGGATGTGGATGATTGCATAATCCGACAGACCAACACACGTTTCAAGTATGGCTACGAGTACCTGGGCAACTCTGGACGGCTCGTCATAACTCCACTTACTGACAGGTCACAATCAGTCATTCAGTCAATTTGTTCACAACCAACCAATGCATCAACTCATCAATCAATCTGTCACATGGCAGTTAATCAATTGTTAGTTATTAATAATTATTTGATTGCTCATTTTTCAAACTATTTTCCATTGTTTTATGTTTAAAATGTTATTTTTATGTTCATTATTGATACAGAGTATCAGACAACTGAATGATTTCCCCATTTTGGGGAGTAAGAACAGATTTACACCATGATCAGTATCTCATGTAATTAAATGTCAAGTAAATTACTTGTGGGCAGACAGAAGCTACCGTAAACATTGTTAATATAGTTTAATCAATAGATTGCACCTTGGCTCTTTGTGCATTTACAAAAAAATGGATTAGTGCCAGTTATTATGTTAAAGATTGTTACAGTGGGTAGTTTAGTAATTGCAATATGTAATATATCAGTTCACGTTGGAGACCATTTATATATTTAATTTCAAGCTACAGGATGTAAAGCTGACAAACTTACTTTATTTCCATTTTGGACCTTATGTGGGCCACAAAGCTATTATATCCAAGTTATGCAGCCACTATATTTTTTCACATTTTCAGTGTCTATTTAATTTGTTTAGCATAATTTTAATAAGAAAAATATTCATACATATATTTTTTTTGTGCACTCATTCTCTGTAGAGTAAATGCTCATGTTTGACTCTGTTCAGGTGTTACATGACCTTGACCACAGCGCTCCATCTCCATCGGGGGGGCTCTCCTAAAGGTCCAGCTGGTACTGGGAAGACAGAGACTGTGAAGGACTTAGGCAAAGCTCTAGGCATGTATGTCATTGTAGTCAACTGCTCTGAAGGACTGGACTACAAATCCATGGGACGCATGTACTCTGGCCTGGCACAGGTAAGAAAGAAAAGGCATGATGATGATGATGATGATGATGATGATGATGATGACCAGTAGTCAATTTTAGAGGGGATGCCCCTTATTAACCTGTCATCCTCCTTCTGGATCCCCTAGTAACCGGGATAGTGCAGGGGCAGAGGGGAGGTTTACTTTAGTCTGCCTGAATCATTGATCATTTATTTGACTGAGGTTTGGGCACGTTAGAATCTGCGGCCCCAACCATGGTTCTGAAATATCAGTAGCCTAACTGTGCTGTGTACTGATAAATCCATGACGCTGTCCGTGGTGCTGAATTAGCAGACAGATTTGTAATTGTGCCATTTTATCTCAGTCCTGCCCTTCTCTGAGTTTCATCTTGGATCTGTAATATTTTCTTTAAACTTTATACTATACTGTGCCACCATAGAGAAGAATCACCTTAATAATCAAAGTGAAAGTTGTGCACCTCTGTGTAATTGAACTTTCAAACTTCTGTGTATTTCATTGTGTCCACAACAAACAGACGGGAGCATGGGGGTGCTTCGATGAGTTCAACCGCATCAACATCGAGGTGCTGTCAGTAGTGGCCCAGCAGATCCTCTCCATCCTGTCAGCCCTCTCAGCCGGACATTCCAAGTTCCATTTTGACGGACAGCACATACGTCTGGTCGGGTCATGTGGCATCTTTATCACCATGAATCCTGGTAGGTCAACACTACTGTGCAAATACACACACATATTAACATTTTAATAATACTGCGCATATGATTAGCCAGACGAAAATGAATTATGTTGCATTTAAAATGAGAATATTCTCTCTCCATTTGCATTTGTATTTGCTAGGTTACGCAGGTCGTACTGAGCTTCCAGACAACCTCAAGTCCATGTTTAGACCTATCTCCATGGTGGTGCCGGACTCCACTCTAATAGCTGAGATCATACTGTTTGGAGAGGGCTTCAACAACTGTAAGGTACAGAATTATCATCTTATAAATAAACTGAATTGTTGATTTAGGAAGAATATGTTTGCTGCTTGCTCTGTAACAAACTGGTATCTGCATTTAAAATTTGAAGATTAGTATGTTTTCATCTGCTGTACAATAAGTGCTTTTGAAATTGTTTGACAAACAAGCAGCAGAGCTATTCACTGCATTTACATGTACACAAGTATCATATTTGTGATTGGTGTGATCTGGTGTGTCCCGGTTATGTGTTGCGCATGTTGACATATCCTGGTTTCAGAAGTCTGGATGAAGCAAATTTGAATATGCTACTTTGAGTACATCATTAGAAACCTGGATAATGTGGCATGTAAACACTCTTTGTTTGTCCAGAACACACTGACTGAGATGGTGAGAAATCAAAACACAGCTGCCCACAGATGATCAGAAACCTAGATGCTGTTATTATCATGTATACAGAGATGTAAATAGCCAGGTTTCTCTCTTTCCATGTAAGCACCATATCTCAGGATAAGACTTGGAAAAACAAAGATACAAATGTGCATGGAAACACACTGGCTTCAGTAGCTAGGATCGGTCTGCTGGGCATTGGCCAGTGACAACAAGCTGCAGTTTATTCAGGAACAAGGAGATATTGTATTACTCTATGTAACGACAGGGAACTTACTTCAACTCTCTCACTTCTTAAAAACAAGGCCTTGTCTTTGTAGTGCATGTATCAGTTTAATGAATTCTGTCTGGGTGCTATTTTTAACCCTGTACACAGTTCTGAATACGCACTGATTTCTAGAGTATATCTTGTTGAATGATCACAGCCTTAATGAAACATCTCCATGTCTTTTATGTGAAGAGCTCAGGCAATCAGCAGATGAGATCGGGTTCTTCTACACTGATAGAGATGCAATATGATCAAATCAATCCGATGGATTCAGTTAAATGTATAATGCTTTCCTTTTCATGTCAAAGTTACAGATTTTGCATTTTTGTCTTGATTTATCAACGTTTTTAACAAACACTTCATTATACTGTAGATACCATTTAAAGTGATCATGTAGGAAAATGTATGTGGCTGGAGCCTGAGCTGAATATAGATCAGTAAGAATGGGGTTTGTTACATCACTCAGTGTGTGTGTGTTGTGTACTTGGTTGAATGGTTTTCTTGCCATGTTGGATCCTGTTGGGAGCCATGATTATGTGCCAGAAAGAGAATTAGGAGTATAAAGAATAGATTATGACTGACACTCTCAGTCATAATCTCAGCCACTCAGTACCCGATGTTAGCTGAACACCATGGTGTATATTTTGAAGACTGACAGAAATGCATATATATACCAGGATACGTCATGTTGACATTATTTATTAGTTTTATTTTTATAAAGGCCTTTCATTGATATACAGTTTTTATTTCCCCAAATATTTTCATTAGTATAAATTTTCCAAATATAACTTAAGGAATTAAGCGCAACCTAACCTTATTTTTGACTGTTATAATCTGCTTCCAAGTTGGTAAAATGTCAGAATTTTTACCTTATTCTCTCCTCATTGTTTTGTTTGCTTGTTTTGTTTTTTTCTGTTGTTTTAAAGGGCAATGGATAGAACATCCACTTTTTATGCTTTTATGATTGAACAGATGTACAATTTGAGATGTGCATTTGATGTCCACTGAGGGAAGTGATGGATTGATGTTCAGTGACATGCTTTCCTGGCACACTGTCCTGCCCAGTCCAGCTGGCTCATCTTAGGTTACATACTGAAAATGTTAATCCTATTTAAGCTGACATTCACCCTCATCCCCCTCTCCTCCTTTATTTCTTTTCTATCTCTGTCTTTATGTTGCTCTATGTCACTCTACCTCCATCTCTGTCTCCATAGCTCCTGGCAAAGAAAGTGTTCACCTTGTACTCACTGGCAGTGCAGCAGCTGTCTAAACAGGACCACTATGATTTTGGCCTACGTGCGCTTACCTCCTTGCTTCGCTATGCTGGAAAGAAGCGCCGCGCTTGCCCCAACGTTCCTGATGAAGAGGTAGGTCTCCCTCTCTGTGTCGATCTTTGCCTCACTCTCTCATACACACAAAATGGGATTCAGAACTTGCCAGGTGCTCAATAGAAGTAAACTAAACCAACCTACTGATATTTTGGTATTCAGTTAGTTCAAATGATACATTTCAGTCAGATGTCCATATAGATTAAACAGGTTTCTCTCAGTTTAATCATTCCTTCCTAATGCACTTGCAGTGTAACTGAAGGCGAACAAAATCCACGGTCCACCATCTGTGCAAAAAGTATATTGCGCATATATAAGAAAGAATCTCATACTAAAAATACTGTAACTTGCATGTGTATAACAGGCAGTTGCTGTGACTGCATCAGCTGGAATGTTAACCCAAGCTGTGGTGTCATCTCTCTTTTGGCATCCTCTCTAACTACAATGTCAAATAGGAGAGCCATCACACATACATTTGAATGAACTAATGACTGTCCTTCCCTTTCAAATGAGCTAAACTCTTCAACAGGAAGTGTAATTGTGAGTGAGTCTTGCCTTTGTATCTATGTCCTCAGGTCCTGCTAATGGCTATGAAGGACATGAACATTGCTAAGCTGACCTCTGCTGACCTGCCACTGTTCAATGGAATCACCCAGGATTTGTTTCCTGCTGTGGAAACACCCATTATAGACTATGGCAAAGTAAGTCAACAGTTAAGATCATTCTGTGTGTTGTAACATGAGTAGTGTTTTGTTAAGTGTATTCCGACTGTATGACATGAAGTCATTTGACAGTGTTCCTTTTTCTTGATCCCTACAGAAAACACTTTATTTCTTATCTGTGCAGAAGGAAATGTAGTTCAATTGCAGTTCATTTTTCTCAGAGCTTGTCTTGACAGCTTTTGTTATTATATTTAGATTATAATCATTTGGAAAAAGCGAGAAAAGGAACTAGGTGGATGGATGACATAGTGTCTTGGTGTTGGCTTTTTATGTATTTTTCTGTCTTAAAAGAATTACTGCCTCAAATGTTTTCTCCTCCCTTCCCCTAAGCCTTTGTGAGTGTGTGTATTTGTACAATATTTTCTCAGCATAACGCTGGGATATGTAGGAGAGAATACAGGTGATTTTGTCTGTGGTCTGTTCTCTTACCTTTCATCACCCATTACTTTCTCAACAGTCTTTGATACATTATATACACCAAAATAGACAAACCTAATTTAACTTGATCTGGTACAACATCGTCAATAAACTGAATCATACTTTTCTGTGTATTTGCAATATTACTGGGTATCCCCATCACTGACTGCCTGTCTGTCTTTTGCTGTTTTTTGTTTTTTTTGCAGCTGAAGGAGGCTATAGAGGCTGAGCTTCGTCAGAACGGTTTGCAGGTGACTCCTTTTACCGTGACCAAAGTCATCCAACTTTACGAGACCAAAAACTCCCGACACTCCTCCATGCTGGTCGGCAAGACAGGCAGCGCTAAGAGTGTCACCTGGAGGACCCTGCAGGGTGCCCTTACTGCCCTGCACCACAGGGGAGTGTCTGGCTTCCAGCTGGTCCAGGTGGGTGTGGATGGAAAACAATACACTGTCACTTATTGGCTACTGCTGCTGCTTTAATTAAAAGGAAAGTTATGCAAAGTTCTCACTTTCAGGGGTGTTTTCCAGACAGCCAAATATACACAACCTAACAAATAACATCTGTCACTGAAAATAATTACATTTATTGTATTATTGTATTAATTCTCAACTCTCCATAAATAGGTCTATTTTAGATCATGTAGTGCTCCAACTTTATCATGAGCAAATCATGGACTTGATTCGTTCAAACCATTTCCGAACTAGGCACTGGTTTTAATGGACATTACTGACGCCAGCAGTTTGTATTACCAATGACATATACTTATCCTTGACAGTCTTCTGTAATTATGATCTGTTGTTATAAAGCACTTTTTGTCATCTCTTTATCATCTTCTCTTTCATTCTTTGGTCCCTGTGGCTGAACAGGAGTATCCTCTGAACCCCAAATCAATGAGTCTGGGAGAGCTGTATGGAGAAAATGACCTCTCCACCAATGAATGGACTGATGGAGTGCTGTCCTCACTCATGAGATCAGCCTGTGCAGGTGCTGACACCAAGAACACATTACTGTTCATACCATGTTGTATTATATAGTAGTATAGCATAGTAGCAATTCAAATACTGGGGACTGATGATTCTTATGGAACATCATCTATCTAAAATTGTCATTATAAACACATTCTCTTTGTTTCATTATGCATACTGCTGCTTTTTCTGTCACACACTGTATCTGCCCTCCATTCTTAGATGAGAAACCAGATGAGAAGTGGATTGTGTTTGACGGACCGGTTGACACACTGTGGATAGAGAATATGAACTCTGTTATGGATGACAACAAGGTGCTCACGCTCATCAATGGAGAGAGAATCTCCATGCCTGAACAGGTGAGAACAGACCTGGAAGCTAGACATTTTGACTTTTCATAGCAGGAAAAGTGTTACATATAACATTAACAATAGCTCCATTCTGTTCAAGTGGCAAAGTAAGTCATGACAGTGTGACAGTGAGTCAGCATGAGCAAAACCAGGACTCTGAAACTGGCACTAAAAATAAATCAGTCTTCAATAATCTGTACTTTTCCATCTGTTACATTTCAAAGTGTCTTTCAGGAACATATGCGCTTTGTATTAAGCATTACATTGGCTTTATGGTGACCACGTATACAGCAGATGTAATTCATATGTTTTCAAACAACCGTGCGCTCGCCATTGCCAACTTTCACCAGTTTCCAAATGGAAAGCATTGAATATGCAATGACTAAAATGCATTGTGTGTTTATTCTGGGCAGCAACTAAAAGGAAACAAACTGGCCTGTTTTGGTTTCTGTCTCGCAAATCCACAAAACAAAAGCAGAAAGACGGGGGAAGATTAATAGCTTAAAACTGAGAAGGAGCCAGAGCCTTCAAGTGGCTTGATCCATTTAGCTGGCTCACTCAAGAAATGGAACAAAGTGACAGGCAACAAATCACCAGCATGTTTGTATGCTTTACGTGATTAAAAGAAAGAATGAGCTACAAACTAATGAGCTGAAAAATAGAATTATCCTCTCTAGACATACTAACATTAAGCATTTATGTGCGTGATCAAAAAGTCATTGTTTTTAATTGTAGTTAATTAGCTTTTCTTTGAAATTGATGTCAGCATTCTGTCTCGCAAGTAGAGAACATAGTAACATTGAAACTTACCTCTTACAATAGCAGTAATCTGGTGGTAAACAAATAATAAAACAAATTAATTTCCATAAATATTATCATCCATGCACAATAAATTAAACAGTAAATGTATGAAATTTTTTCTGTCATAGGTGTCTCTGCTGTTTGAAGTGGAGAACCTGGCAATGGCCTCTCCAGCTACAGTGTCTCGCTGTGGGATGGTCTACAACGATTACACTGACCTGGGATGGAGGCCTGTTGTTCAGTCCTGGCTGGACAAGCGACACAAGGTACAATGCACTCATTCACAATAGCTCCTTAATAACTCTTTCATAGAGGAGGAACACATTTATAGAGAAACATAAGAAAACCTACACGAATGCTGCCATTTTATTCTGTTGTTGTCTGGAACCTTTTCTCTTTCATCTCTACTTATTAATCCCTTCATTTCTCCATGTCTCCACAGGCTGAAGTGGACCACTTAAAGGGTCTGTTTGAAAAATTTATAGAAAGCACACTGAACTTCAAGAAGAGCAACTGTAAGGAGCTGATTCCAATCACTGAGCTTAATGGAGTCACCTCTCTCTGCCGCCTCTATGACTCCCTGGCCACATCCAGCAATGCGGTACGACAAGTTAAAATGTCATCTATAACCTCCACTGCACAATGTAATCCCAACAGGTTTCCAGCACACCTTAAATGTTGATCCTTAATGGCATTTGATTTAACTGACACAAGACTTGCAACTGCACTTAAGACATACATTATCCAACTCTGCCCCATTTCATTAACAAGCTGAGATCCTCTCTTAAACATCCCAGTGTGAAAATGTAATTCTCTTCTTTGCTTCAGGTGAATA